>SZWC01014929.1:43388-63206 GCA_023375785.1 Penium margaritaceum
GTGAAGCGTCAATTCCACTATGTTCGTGATGCAGTTGCTGAAGGAGAAGTAGAGATGGTGTACGTTGACACCAAACGACAAGAAGCAGACATCCTCACCAAGTCACTCGATGCAAAACAACACCTGGAACTGTGCGACCGCATGGGACTCATTCGCACCTGATGCGGCTCGGTCCACGCTACAAAACAGGGCAGTGCACGAACAAGTGACCATTTGCACGCGCACGGACTGTGCTGATTGACTCATTGACTCGAGTGCTTGACTGCTTGACCGCGAGCGACGAGTGGGGCAGTGGGGAGTACTGTATAAACCGTGGTCTATTTTTTCGACCTACGATGTGAGGCTGAGAGGAAAGGGACCGGTCCCACAGCTCTTCTTCGCAAATCTTTAAACTGCTATTCTCTACCCACCTACCCCTCAGTCTCTGAACAAATGCACGAATTGAAATGTTCCGAAATTGAAGGGGGGTACGAAGCCATCCAGAAATGCTCAACACAAAACACGCTGAAATAATCATCAAGTTACAACGAATGAGATTGGACCAAAAAGGGGGGAATGTTGGAAACATGCCATAGTTTGTGTCCAAACTCATTCTGATGAGAGCAAAAGGGCAAGAGGGCCAGGGGAGAGGTCGCCACTCTCTCCCCTGACCCTCGCCTATAACNCAGAACGGGAAAGCAGAACGTATGAATCGGACTCTGCTTGATCGAGCCCGCACCATGCTGCACACTGCTGGTTTCTCAACCAAGTTCTGGGCAGAGGCAATCGCCACGGCCGCCTTCATCACTAACCGGCTACCCACAAAGAAGCTACCTGCCGGTACCAACACCCCATACGAAGCTTGGAGTGGACATCGCCCCAATGTTAGCTATCTCCGCATCTTTGGGTGCACCGCATACGCCTGGATCCACCCTGAGAAGCGCACCAAGCTGGGCTCACACAACAGAAAAGGATATTTACTGGGCTACGAGGAAGGCGGCAATGCCTACAGACTCTGGGATAACAATACCAAAACTGTTTTTCGCAGCAGAAGTGTTACCTTTGACGAGAGTTTCCAGGATCGCACCATCGCCAGCACTACACCCTCTCTCATGCCAACCATTGCTCTCAATGATGATCCTGACATCCAGCATCATCTGCAAAAATTCTCCGTTGACCCTACTCCAGACGAGCATGAAGGAGTCCTACCACCTGTGGTTCCTGCAGAGCACCTTCCTGCATCAGCAGCAGTCCCTCTGAAAGAACTTCTCCAACATCAGTCATTACCACCTGCCCCTTGGTATCAGAGCATGAAGGAGTCCTACCACCTGTGGTTCCTGCAGAGCACCTTCCTGCATCAGCAGCAGTCCCTCTGAAAGAACTTCTCCAACATCAGTCATTACCACCTGCTCCAGTTTCTGCAGCTCCACCTCGCCGGTCAGAACGCATCGCTCAACGCAATGCATCTATTGTCCTCCTCAGTGATGACATTGCTGACGACGCCAACTCCGACATTGCTTTTGTGACTCAAATCGTTGATCCTGTGAGTTACAAGGATGCCATGCTCAGACCTGAAGGAGCTCACTGGCATGCAGCTGCAGTGGAAGAATTTGAGCAGCTCAAGAAGCAGCAGACCTGGATTCTTGTTCCACGGCCTGCTAACGCCCCCGTGGTCACCTGCAAGTGGGTCTTCAAAACCAAACTTGACGCCAACGGCGATCCCTGCAGGTACAAGGCCAGACTTGTGGCTCGTGGCTTCAGTCAAATTCATGGTGTCAACTACAGTGACACCTTCGCCCCTGTTGCAAAGTATTCTTCTATTCGCGTGATCTTGGCCCTTGCTGCATCCAACGGCTGGCACCTTCATCAGATGGACGTTAAGTCCGCCTTTCTGAACGGTGATTTGGAAGAAACTGTGTACATGACACAGCCTGAGGGCTTCGTCGAGCAGGGGGGGGAACATCTGGTATGCCTGCTCAACAAATCCCTCTATGGTCTCAAACAGGCCCCTCGCCAGTGGAACAAAAAGATCCACGACTTTTTCCTGTCTCAGGAGCTGCAGCGTCTGCACTCAGATCATTCGGTTTATTTTCGCCACGGTCCTACGACGCTTGGTGTGATTCTGTACGTGGATGACCTTATCATCTTTGGTCCTTCAATTCAGATCATCACCACCTTCAAACAACAGCTTGCTCTCACTTTTGAAATGCAAGACATGGGGCAGCTCACCTACTACCTTGGCATTCAGGTCAACCACGACATGTTTCAGCCACAGGTTCTCTTGTCCCAAGCCTCCTATGTTCAGCGCATGGCCGATAAATTTCACCTTGGGCAAGCCGCGGCCATCTCCACCCCTTTGGTCCCCAATCATGGTCTGACCAAGCCACCTACAGCGGACATGCTCGCCTCGCCTGATGANAGCGGACAGACTTCTGAGGCAGGAGGCTCCGGACTTGCAACACTTGTATTGTTTGCTACTACTCATTCAGCTACTAGCGTATTTAGTAGATGTAGTCGTTCTTTGTCATTTCTTAATGAAATCAAGTGATTCTTTCACTGTTCATTCGTCTGGACACCTCTCCTGTGTTCCAGCTTCTCTGATCAAGCAACTCAGGCTTGTACAGTGTGTGATGATGACAGATGCGTGACGGAAAGTCCATTTATGACTCTCACGCATAGCAGCAGAAGCAAACTGAGCAGAAGCAATACCATTTGACCTAAACAGCATTCAAGAACCTGGCGGACTATTTTTCTAACACGTATATATATGTATATATATATATATGTATAGTAGCAAATATGTAAAATGACAGACATGTAAAATGATAAATATGTATAATGACTAATTTATAAAATGAAAAACATGTAAAATGAAAAATATGTAAAATGAAAAATATGTGATGAGAAATGTATGAAATGAAAAATATGTAAAATGACATATATGTAAAATGACAAACACGTAAAATGACAAATATGTAAATCGATAAATATCTAAAATGACAAATATGTAAAATGAAAAAAATGTAAAAGGATAAATAGGTATAATGAAAAACATGTAAACTGACAGATAAGAAATGACAAATATGTGAATTGGCAAATATGTAAAATGACAAATTTTAAAATGACAAATATGTAACGTGACAAATACATAAAATGACAAATATGTAAAATGACAAATATATGTAATGACAAATATGTAAATGACAAATATGTGAAATGACAAATATGTATAATGACAAATACATACAATGACAAATATGTCAAATGGCAAATATGGAAAATGACAAGTATGTTAAATCAAAATCATTTTAAATGAAAAAAATTAAAATTGACGAATATGTCAAATGACAAATATGTAAAATGACAAATATGAAAAATGAAAAATATATAAAATGAAAAATTTGGAAAACGACAAATATATAAAATGAAAAATATGTGGAATGAAAAATATGTAAAATGACAAATATGTAAAATGACAAATATGTCAAGTGACAAATTTGTAAAAAGTCAAATATGTAGAATGAAGAATATGTGAAATAACAAATAATTAAAATGACAAATATATAAAATGACAAGTATATAGAATGAAAAATGTGTTAAATGACAAGATAGGTGACGAAGATGTAAATTGACAAATATGTAAAATGAAAAATATGTAAAATGACAAACATGTAAATTGACAAACATGTAAAATGACAAATATGTGAAATGAAAAATATGTGAAATGAAACATATGTGAAATGAAAAACATGTTAAATGACAAATATATAAAATGAAAAATATGTAAAACGACAAATATATAAAATGGCAAATATGAAAAATTAAAAACATGTAAAATGACAACTATGTGAAATGACAAATATATAAAATAACAAATATGTTAAATGATAAATGTATAAAATGACAAACATATATGATGAAAATATATCAAATGACAAGTATATGAAATGACAAATATGTGAAATGACAAATATATGAAATGACAAATGTGTAAAACGAAAATTATGTAAAATGAAAAATATGTAAACTGACAAACATATATAATGACAAATATGTAAAATGACAAACATATAAAATGACAAATATGCAAAATGGAATATACATTAAATATCATATATGTAAATGGAAAAATATGCAAAAAGACAAATATGAATAATGACAAATATATAAAATGACAAATATGTAAAATGACAAATATGTAAAATGACAAATATATGAAATGACAAATGTGTAAAATGACAAATATGTAAAATGACAAATATGTAAAATGACAAATATGTAAAATGACAAATATGTAAAATGACAAAAACATATAAAAAAACAAATATGTTAAATACAAAATATATAAAATGACAAATATATTTAATGAAAATATATGAAATGAAATATATTTAAAATGACAAATATGTATAATGACAAATATAGAAAATGATAAATATGTAAAATGACAAATATGTAAAATGACAAATATATAAAATGAAAGAAATGTGAAATGACAAATATGTAAAATCACAAATACGTAAGATGAAAGATATGTAAAATGAAAAATATGTAAAATAACAAATATATAAAATGATAAATGTGTAAAATGACAAATGAATAAAATGAAAAACATGTAAAATGACATATATGTAAGATTAGAAATATGTGAAATGAGAAATATATAAAATGACAAATATGTCAAATGAAAAATATGTAAAATGACAACTATGCAAAATGTCAAATACATAAAATGACAAATACGTAAGAGGAAAAATATATAAAGTGACAAATATGTATAGTAATAAATATTTCAAATGACAACTATATAAAATGACAAATATGTAGAATGACAAATAAATAAAATGATTAATGATTAAAATGACAAATATGTAGAGTGACAAAAAGGTTAAATTACAAGTATGTAAAACGAAAAACATGTGAAATGACAAATATGTAAAATGACAAATACATATAATTACAAATGTGTAAAATGACAAATATGTAAAATGACAAATATGCAAAATAACAAATACATGAAATTACAAATATGTAAAAGGAGAAATATAACAAGTGAAAAATATGTAGAATGACAAATTCGTAAAATGAAACTTATGTAGAGTGAAAAATATGTAAATATAAAAATGTGTAAACTGAAAAATATGAAAAATGAAAATATATCAAATGAAATTTTTATAAAATGACATATATACAATGAGAAATGTGCAAAAGGAAAAATATGTTAAATGAAAAACATGTAAAATGACGAATATTTAAAATGAGAAATGTTTAAAAGGAAAAATATGTTAAAGGACAAATACGTAATATGACAAATATGCAAACTTACAAAGATGTAAAATGACAAATATGTAAAATGACAAATATGTAAAATGACAAATATGTAAAATGACAAATATATAAAATGACAAATATGTAAAATCACAAATATATAAAATGACAAATATGTAAAATGACAAATATGTAAAATGACAGATACATTAAATGACAAATAAGTGAAATGGCATGTTTAGAATGATAAACATGTAAAATGACAAATATGTAATATAAGAAATATATAAAATGAAAAATATGTAAAATGACAAATATGTAAAATGACAAATATGTAAAAGGACAATATGTTAAATGACAAATATAAAAAATGAAAAATATGTTAAAGGAAAAAATGTAAAATGACAAATATAGAAAATGACAAATATATAAAATGACAGATACGTAAAATGACAAATATGTATAATGACTAATATGTATAATGACAAACATGTAAAATGACAAATATGTAAAATGAGAAATATCTAAAAAGAGAAATGTATGAAATGACAACTATGTAAAATGACAAATGTATAAAAGGACAAATATATGAAATGAAAAATGTGTATAATGACAAATACGTAAAATAGAAGATGTTTTAAGTGACAAATATGTAAAACAACAAATACGTAAAATGAAAAATGTGTAAAACGACAAATATAGAAAATGATAAATGTGTAAAATTACAAATATGTAAAATAACAAATAAATAAAATGAAAAATATGTAAAATGACAAACACAAAAAATGATAAATGATTAAAATGACAGATATGTAGAGTGACAAAAAGGTTAAACTACAAGTATGTAAAATGAAAAATATGTGAAATGACAAATATGTGAAATGACAAATATATATAATGACAAATGTGTAAAATGACTAATATGTAAAATGACAAATATGCAAAATAACGAATACATAAAATGACAAATCTGTAAAAGGACAAATACATAAAGTGACAAATATGTAAAATGACAAATTCGTAGAATGAAGAATATGTTGAGTGAAAAATATGTGAATATAAAAATGTGTAATCTGAAAAATCTGAAAAATAAAAATATATCAAATTACAATTTTGTAGAATGACATATATAAAATGAGAAATATGTAAAAGGAAAACTATGTTAAATGACAAATATGTAAAATGACAAATATTTAAAATGAGAAATGTTTAAAAGGAAAAATATGTTAAATGACATATACGTAACATGGCAAATATGCAAACTTACAAACATGTAAAATTACAAATATGTCAAATGACAAATATGTGAAATGACAAATATGTAAAATGACAAATATATAAAATGAAAAATATGTAAAATGATAAATATATAAAATGACAAATATGTAAAATGACAAAGATGTAAAATGACAGATACATTAAATGAAAAATAGGTAAAATGACATGTATAGAATTATAAACATGTAAAGTGACAAATATGTAATATAAGAAATATATAAAATGACAAATATGTAAAATAACAAATATGTAGAATGACAAACATGTAAAACAACAATATGTTAAATAAAAAACATATAAAATGAAAAATATTTTAAATGACAAATATGTAAAATGACTAATATGTATAATGACAAACATGTAAAATGACAAATATGTAAAATGAGAAATATCTAAAATGAGAAATGTATAAAATGACACCTATGTAAAATGACAAATATATAAAAGGACAAGTATATGAAATTACAAATGTTTACAATGACAAATACGGAAACTGGAAGATATGTAAAATGACAAATATGTAAAATAACAAATACGTAAAATGAAAAATGTGTAAAACGACAAATATAGAAAATGATAAATGTGTAAAATTACAAATATGTAAAATGACAAATATATAAAATGAAAAATATGTAAAATTACAAATATATAAAATGACAAATGTGTAAACTGACAAATATGTAAAATGAAAATTGTATAAAATGACAAATGTGTAAAATGACAAATATGTAAAATGACAAATATGGAAAATCACAAATACATAAAATGACAAATATGTGAGAGGACACGTACATAAAATGACAAATATGTATAATGAGAAATATGTAAAATGACACATATTTAAAATGACAAGTATGTAAAATGGAAAATACATAAAATGAGCAATATTGAAAATGAAAAATATGTGAAATAAAAAATACATAAATTGAAAAATTTGTAAAATAACAAATATATAAAATGGGAAATGTGTAAAAGGAAAATATGTAAAATGACAAATATATAAAATAACAAATATGTAAAATGGCAAATATGTAAAACGACACATATAAAATGACAATTATGTGAAATGAAAAATGTGTAAAATGAAAAATACATGAAATGACAAATATGTAAAATGACAAATATATAGAATGACAAACATGTAACATGACAAATATGTAAAATGAAAAATATGTAAAATGACAAATATATAAAATAAGAAACATGGAAAAAGACATATATATAGAATTACAAATGTATAAAATTACAAAAATGGAAAATGACCAATATTTAAATTGACAAGTATGTAAAATAACAAATATGGAAAATGAAAAAAATTTAAAATGAAGAATATGTAAAATGACAAATGTATAAAATGACAAACATTTAAAATGACTAATATGTAAAATGAGAAATATGTTAAATAAGAAATATAAAAAATGACAAATATGTGAAATGACAAATATATAAAAGGACAAATATATGAAATGACAAATGTGTATAGTGACAAATACGTAATATAACAAATATGTAAGTTTACAAATATGTAAAATAACAAATACATAAAATTACAAATATGTAAAATGACGAATACATAAAATGAAACATATGTCAAATGACAAATATGTAAAATGACAAACATGTGAAATGGCAAGTATGTTAAATGACAAACATGTAAAATAACACATATGTAAAGCTTCATATATCTAAAATGACTAATATGTAAAATGACAAGTATATAAGATGACAAATATGTCAAAAGTCAAATATGTAAAATGACGAATATATAAAATGACAAACATGTAAAATGACGAATATGTAAAATAAAAAATTTGTGAAATGAAAAAAATATAGAATGACAAATATGTAAAATGAAAAATATGTTAAAGGACAAATATGTAAAATGAAAAATATATAAAATGACAAATATGTAAAATGACAAATATGTAAAATGACAAATATGTAAAATGACAAATATATAAAATTACAAATATGTAAAATGAAAACTATACAAAATGACAAATATCTAGAATTAAAAATATATAAAATTACAAATATGTAAAATAAAAAATATATAAAACGACAAATATGTATGACGGCAACTATGTAAAATGAAAACTAAGTAAAATTACAAATATGAAAAATGAAAAACATATAAAATTACAAATATTTAAAATTACAAATATGTAAAATATCAAATGTCAAGAATTTCAATTATATAAAATCTCAAATATGTAAAATGACTAATACATGAAATGAAGAATATGTAAAATGACAAATATGAAAAACGACAAATATATGAAATGAAAAATATGTAAAATGAAAAATATGTAAAATAAAAAATGTTTAAAATGACAAATAAGTAAAATGACAAATATGTAAAAGGACAAATAAATAAAATGACAAAAATGAAAAATGAAAAATATGTAAAATGTCAAAAATCTGAAATGAAAAATATGTAAGATGAAAAATATATGAATTGATAAAAATGTAAAATGACAAATATGATAAATGACAAATATGTAAATGAAAATTGTATGAAATGACAAACATGTGAAAAACATATATCTAAAATGTCAAATATGTAAAATGAAAAATGTATAAAATGACAAAAACGTAAAGGAAAAATATGTTAAATGACAAAATTTTAAAATGACGAATATATGAAATGACAAATATGTCAAATTACAAATATGTGAAATTAAAAACATAAATATTGTCGTACATGTAGAATGACAAATATGTAAAATGAAAAATATGTAAAATGACAACTATGTGAAATCACAAATATGTAAAATGACAAATACATAAAATTTCAAAAGTATAAAATGAAAAATACATAAGATAAAAATATTTTTAATGACACATATGTAAAATAACCAATATGTGAAATGACAAATATAGAAAAGGACAAATATCTAAAATGACGAATATTTAGAATGACAAACATGTAAAATGACAAATGTATAAATTGCAAATCTGTAAAATGACAAATCTAAAAAATGACAAACATGCAAAATGACAAATATATAAAATGACAAATATGTAAAATGACAAATATGTAAAATGACAAATATGTAAAATGACAAATATGTAAATTGGCAAATATGTAGAGTGCCAAATATGTAAAATGAAAAATATTTAAAATAATAAACTTTTAAAATGAAAAATGTGTACAATGACAACGATGTAAAATGGCAAATATGTAAAATGGAAAATATGTAACATGACAAATATGTAAAATGAAAAATATGTCGAATGACAAATATATGAAATGACAAATGAATAAAATGAAAAATAAATAAAACAACACATATGTAGCATGACAAATATGTTAAATGACAAGTATGTGAAATGACAAACATGTAAAATGACAAATATGTAAAATGACAAATATATAAAATGAAAAATATGTAAAAAGACAAATATGTAAAATGACAAACATTTAAAATGACAAATGTATAATATGATAAAACATGTATAATAGCAAACCTATAAAATGACAAACATATTAAGTGACAAAAATGTAAAATGACAAATAAGTAAAATGAAAAATTTGTAAAATGAGACATTTATAGAATGACAAACAGGAAAATTAAAAAATATGTAAAATGAAAAATATGTAAAATGACAAATATGTAAAATGACAAATATTTCAATGACAAATATTCAAAATAAAAAATATATGAAATTACATATATTTAAAATTGAAAATATGTAAAATGGCAAATATGTAAAATGACGAATATGTAACATTATAAATGTATAAAATGACAAATGTGTAAAATGACAAATATGAAAAATGACAAATATGTAAAATGACAAATTTATGAAATGACAAATATGTAAAATGAAAATTATGTTAAATGATAGATATGTATAATCAAAAATAAGTAAAATGACAAATATATAAAATGATAAATATGTCAAAAGAAAAATATTGAAAATGACAAATCAATAAAATGAAAAACATGTTAAAAGACAAATAAGGAAAATTACAAATATATAAAATGAAATGTTTTTAAAATGACAAATCTAGAAAATGACAAATATGTTAAATGACAAATATGAAAAATGAAAAATATATCAAATGACAAATATATAAAATGACAAATGTTTAGTGTGAAAAATATGTAAAATAACAAATCTATAAAATGACAAATATATAAAGTGACAAATATGTAAAATGACACATACAAAAAATGACAAACATGTGAAATGACAAATAATTTAAACGAGAAATATGTGAAAAGATGAATATATCAAATAGGTAAAATCACAAATATGTAAAATCAGAAATATGTTAAATGACAAGTACATAAAATGACAAATGTGTATAATGACAAATATATAAAATGGTAAATATGTATAGTGACAGACATGTAAAATGACAAATGTGTAAAATGACAAACATATAAAATGACAAAAATGTAAAATGACAAATATGTATGATGACATATGCACAATGACCAATCTTTAAAATGACGAATATGTAAAATGACAAACATCTTAAAGGACAAATATGTAAAATGACAAATATTTCAAATAACGAATATGTAAAATGACGAATGTGTAAAATGAAAAACATGAAAAATAAAAAATATGTAAAGTGAAAAATATGTAAAATGACAAATATATAAAATGACAAGTATGTAAAATGACAAATATGTATAATGACAAATATATGAAAAGAAAAATATTTAAACTGAAAAATATGAAAAATGATGAATATTCAAAATGAAAAATATGTAAAATGACAAATACATAAAATGATGAATATGTGAAACTACAAATATGTATAATGAAAGATACATAGCTTGCAAATATGTAACATGAAAAATATTTAAAATGACAAATATGTAAAATGACAAGAATATAAAATGACAAATATGTAAAATGAAAAATATGTAAAATGACAAATATGTAAAATGAAAAATATGTATAATTACAAATAAAAAACTGACAAATATGTAAAATGATCAATATGTGAAGTGACAAATATGTAAAATTAAAAATATGAAAAATGACAAATATGTATATTGACAAATATATAAAAAGACAAAAATGAAAATTGGAAAACATATAAAATGACAAATATGTAAAATGACAAATATGTGAAATAACAAATATGTACAATGACAAATATATAAAGTGACAAATATGGGAAATGAAGAATACAAAAATTGTCAAATATGTAACATAAAAAACATGTAAAATGACAAAAATGTAAAATAAGAAATATGTAAAATTACGAATACATAAAATGACAAATATATAAAATGACAAAAATGTAAAAGGACAAATATGTAAAACGACAAATATATAAATTGACAAATATATGGAATTACGAATATGTAAAATGAAAAATGTGTTAAATAACAAACATGAGAAATGGCAAATATGGAAAATGATTAATATGTAAAGTGACAAATATGTAAAATGGCAAATATGAAAAATGACAAATATGTAAAATGAAAAATAAATGAAACAACAAATACGTAAAATGACAAATATATAAAATAAAAAATATTTAAAATGAAAAATTATGAAAAATGATAAATATTTGAAATGACAAATATGTCAAATGACAGATAAATCTAAAATGACAAATATATAATGACAAATATGTAAAATGAAATAGATATAAAATGACAAATATGTAAAATGTCAAATATGTAGAATGACAAATATATAAATAGCAAATATTTAAAATAAAAAATTATGAACATATAAAATGAGAAATATGTAAAATGACAAGTATGTAAAATGACAAATATGATAAATGACAAAGATGTCAAGACACAAATATGTAAAATAACAAATTTATAAAATGAAAATATATAAAATGACAAATATGTATATTTAAAAATATATGAAATGATAAATATGTCAAATGAAAAATATATAAAATGACATATATGTAAAATTACAAATATGAAAAGTGACAAATATTTAAAAGGACAAATTCTTTAAATGAATAATAAATGTATTGACCAAAATGTAAAATGATGAATGTGTAAAATGACAAATATGTAAACTGACAATTATATGAAATGAGAAATATGTAAAATGACATATATGTAAAATGACAAAGATTGTAAATGACAAATATTTAAAATGCAAAATATATAAAATGAAAATATATAAAATGAAAAACATGTCAAATGAAAAATATATAAAATTACAAATATGTCGAATGTCAAATATTTTAAATGAAAAAAAGATTTAACTAAAGAGAAAAATCTAAATACAAAAATACAAACGGTTACAACCAATTAGTGAAAACAAAATTAGTAAAAACCAAGTAATAAAAACTAAATAATAATAACCAAAAAGTAAAAACCAAATAGTTAAAACCAAATAGTGAAAACCAAATCGTGAAAACTAAATAGTAAAACTCAAATAGTAAAAACCAAATAGTAAAAACCGAATTAGTAAAAACCAAATAATAAATACCAAATAAAAAAACCAAATAGAACAAAACAAATAGTAAAAACCAAATAGCACAAAAGGAATATTAATAATCAAAATAGTAAAACGCAAATAGTAAAAACTAATTTGAATCAAAGAGTGAAAAACTAAAGTTAAAGCACAATAGCCAAAACCGAATAGCAAAAACAAAATAGTTACAACCAATAAGTAAAAACCAAATATATAAAACAAAATAGTGAAAACAAAATAATAAAAACCAAATAGTTAACCAAATAGTATAATCGGAAGAGTAAAAACCAAATAGTTAAACCAAATAGTAAAAACCAAATAGCAAAAACCAAATAGTAAAAACCAAATAGTAAAAACCAAAATTTGAAAAACCAAATAGTAAAAACCAAATAGCAAAACCGAATAGAAAAAACCAAAGAGTAGAAACCAAATATTAAAAACCAAATAGTAAAAACAAATGGTAAGAACTGAATAGTAAAAACCAAATAGCAAAAACTAATGGTTAAACCAAAGAGTAAAAACCAAATAGTAAAAACCAAATAGCAAAAACCAAATAGTAAAAACCAAATACTTAAAACCAGAGTAAAAACATAATAGCAAAAACCAAATTATTACAACCAAAAAATAAAAACCAAATAGTAAAAACCAATTACCAAACCCAAATAGTAAAAACCACCAAATAGTAACAACCAAATGTTAAAAACCACATAGTAAAACAAACAAATGGTAAAAACCAAATATTAAAAACCTAATGGTTAAAACCTTATAGTAAAAACAAAATAGTAAAGACCGAACAGCAAAAAACAAATGGTAAAAACCAAATAGTACAACCAAATAGTAAAAACCAATTAGTAAAAACTAAACAGTGAACCAAATAGTAGAAACCAAACATTCAAGAACACAAAGTTAACACCAAATAGTAAAAACCAATCAGTGAGAATCCAAAGTGTAAAAATCAATTGGTAAAAACCAAAAAGTAAAAACCAAATGATTAAAAACCCGGTAATAAAAACCAGATAGTAATGACCAAAAAGAAAAAAACAATTAGTGGAAACCAAATAGCAAAAACCAAATAGTAAAGACCAAATAGTGAAAGCTAAATAGTAAAACGCAAATAGTAAAAAAAAAAGAGTAAAAACCGAATTTGTAAAAACCAAATAGAAAAACCAAAGGATGAGAACCAAATAGTAAAACCTTAATGGTTAAAAACTAATAGTATACACAAAATAGTAAAAACCAAATGGTAAAAACTAAATAGTGAAAACCAAATAGTAAAAACTAAATAGTAAAATCCAAAGGGTAAAAATCAGTTAGTAAAAAACAAATCGTAAAAACCAAATACTAAAAACCAAATATTAAGAACCAAATAGTAAAAACCAAATAATAACAACCAAATAGCAATAACAAAAGAGTAAAAACCAAATACGTAAAAAAACATTCAAAGCAAAATAGTAAAAACCAAATAGTATAACTCAAATAGTTAAAACCAAAAGGAAAAATCTAAATAGCAAAAACCAAAAAGCAAAAACAAAATAATTGAAATTAAAAAAGAAAAATCCAAATAGTCAAAACCAAATACTTAACAACAAAAAGTCAAAAACCAAATTAGTGAAAACCAAATAATAAAAACCAAATATTAGTAACCAAAAAGTAAAAACCAAATAGTGAAACTCGAATTTGTAAAAAGTTAATTCTAAAAACGGAATTTTAAAAACCAAATAGTAAAAACCAAATAGAAAGAACCAAGTAGTAAAAAAAAAAGAAAAAAATAGTAGTAACCTTATAGTAAGAACCAAATGGTAAGAAACAAATACTAAACACCAATTAGAAAAATTCAAATAGTAAAAACCAAATAGCAAACCCGAGTAGAAGAACGCAAATGGTAACAACGAAATATTAAAACCCAAATAGTAGAAACCAAATAGTACAAACCAAATAGTAAACATCTGATGGTTGAACCCTAATGGTAAAAACCAAATAATAAAAAACCAAATAGTGAAAACCAAATGGTAAAGACGAAACAGCAAAAACCAAATAGTTAAAACCAAATTGGAAAAACCAAATAGTAAAAACCAAGTAGTAAAGACGAAATAGTAGAAACCAAATATTAAAGACCAAGTAGTAAAAACCAAATTGTAAATACCAAATAGTAATAACCAAATAGTAAAATCCCAATGGTTTAAACCTAATAAAGAACTTAACAATGAAAAACAAATGATAAATACCAAATAGTGAAAACCAAATAGTAAAAACCAAATAGTAGAAACCAAAAAGTAAAAACCAAATAGTAAAAACCAAATAGTAAACACCAGTTTTTGAAAACCAAATGATAAGAACCAAATAGTATAAACAAATTAATAAAAGAAGAATAGTAAGAACCAAATAGTAAAAACGCAATTACAGAAACCAAATCGTAACAACTAAATAGCAATACCCCAATAATAAAAACTAAATAATAAAAACCAAATAAGAAAAGGCAAATAGTACAAAACTAAATAGTGAAAACCAAATGGTAGAGAAAAAATAGCCTAAACCAAGTAGTAAAAACCTAATGTTCAAAACCTAATAGAAATAATTGAATAGTAAAAACCGAATGCTAAAAACCAAAAATTAAGAACTAAATAGTAAACAACAAATGCCAAACATATGAAATGGCACATATGTAAAACAAAAACAATGTAAAATGGGAAATATTGAAAAAAACAAATATGTAAAATGACTAATATAAAATATAACAAATATGTAAAACGACAAATATCTAAAATTTGAAGTATATAAAATGACAGATATGTAAAAAGAAAACTTTGTAAAATGAAAAATATGTCAAAGGAAAAAGGTGTAAAATAAAGACATATAGAATGAAAAATATGTAAATCTACAAATATTCAAATAAACATATATGTAAAATGACGAACATCCCAATTTGCAAACATCTAAAATGCCAAGCATGTGAAAGGTCAAAATGTAAAATGACAAGTATGTAAAATGACAAATATGTAAAATGCTTAATGTTCATTATGGAAAATGTGTAAAATGAAAAATTTGTAAGACAAAAAAAATGTAAAATTACTAATACTTAAAATGAAAAATATTTAGATTTACAAATACGTAAAATTCCAAATAATTAGCATGACAAATATTAAAACTGTAAAATATGTAAAATGACAAATATAAAAAACTACACATGTAGGAAATCGCCAAATACATGAAAAGAAAAAATACGTTAAGTGTCAAATATGTAAAATTAAAAATACGTTAAATAACAATTATATAAAATTAAAAATAATTAATGTGACAAATATGTAGAGTGAAAAAAATAGAATGACAAGTATGTTAAATGAAAAATATGTGAAATGCCAAACATGACAAATTCCAAATATGGAAAATGCCAAATATGTAAAATGACATACATGTAGAATGAAAAATATGTAAAATGGAAAATTTCTTAAAATGAAAACTATGACAAATGACAAATATATGAAATGANTTGAAATGAAAAAATATTTAAATTTACAAATACGTAAGATTCCAAATAATTAGCATGACAAATATTTTAACTGTAAAATATGTGAAATGACAAATATAAAAAACTACACATGGAGGAAATTGACAAATACATGAAATGAAAAAATACGTTAAGTGTCAAATATGTAAAATTAAAAATACGTTAAATAACAATTATATAAAATTAAAAATAATTAATGTGACAAATATGTAGAGTGAAAAAAATAGAATGACAAGTATGTTAAATGAAAGATATGTGAAATGCCAAACATGACAAATTCCAAATATGGAAAATGCCAAATATGTAAAATGACATACATGTAGAATGAAAAATATGTAAAATGGAAAATTTCTTAAAATGAAAACTATGAAAAATGACAACCATATGAAATGACAGACGTAAAATGCAAAATATGTAAAATGACAAATATATAATGACAAATATGTAAAATGTAACATATACTAAGGAAAAATATGTAAAAAGGAAAATATATAAAATAACAAATATTTAAAATAACAAATATGCAAAATGACAATTATGTGAAATGGTAAATATGTAAAATGACAAACATATAACATGACAAATATGTAAAATGACGAATATGTAAAATGACAAATATGTAAAATAACATAAATAGTAGCGGCAAATACGCACAATCACAAATATGTAAAATGGTAAATATGTCAAATGACAAATAGGTAGAATGGAAAGTATTTGAAATAGAAAATATGTAACATGACACATGTTAAGTCACACATGTTAAATGCCAAATACCTAAAATGACATACATGTAAATCGAAAAATATGTAAAATGACCAATATGTAAATTGAGCAATATTTAAAATGACAACTATTTTAAATGAAAATCATTTTAAATGAAAATGTTTAAAAAACAAAAATATGTAAAATGAAAAATATGTGAAATGGCAAATATGTAAAATCACAAACATGTCAAGTGACAAACATGTAGAATGAAAACCTTAAAAGATAACAAATGTATTCAATGACAAATATTGAAAATATCAAACAAGCAAAATGACAAATATGTAATATGGCAGGTATGTAAAATGACAGACATAAAATGAAAATTATTTAAAATGAAAAATATGTAAAATAAAATATATGAAAAAAAAAATTATAAAGAATGAGAAATATGTAAAATGACAAATATGTAGAGTGAAAAATATCTAAAATGAAAATTATGTATCATGAAAAATAATAAATATAAAAAAAAAACAAATAATTGAAATAACAAATATGTCAATTTGAAAATATAGATAAGGGCAAATATGTAATATGAAAAATATGTAAAATAACAAATATGTAGAGTGACAAATATTTTCAATGGCAAATATGTAAAATAACAAATATTTCAATTTACAAATATGTAGTTTGAA
This sequence comes from Penium margaritaceum, assembly GCA_023375785.1. Taxonomy (NCBI): domain Eukaryota; kingdom Viridiplantae; phylum Streptophyta; class Zygnematophyceae; order Desmidiales; family Peniaceae; genus Penium; species Penium margaritaceum. The sequence continues at coordinate 61,236 of SZWC01014929.1, forward strand.
AAATATGTTAAAGGACAAATATGTAACATAAAAAATATGTAATATGGCAAATATGAGAAACAAAGAATATGTAAAATGCAAAATATGTAAAATGACAAATATTCAAAACTACAAATATTTAAAATGATAAATATGTAAAATAAAAAGTACATGAAATGACAAATATGTAGAATGAAAAACATTTTTAAGGACAAATATGTAAAATGGCAAACATGTAAAATGAAAAATACATTTGATCACAAATCTGTTAAATGAAAACTATGTAAAATGTCAAATATGTAAATTGAAAAGTATATTAAATGACAAACGTATAAAATGAAAAAAATGTTGAATGGCAAAAATGGAAAATGACAAAGATATAATATGTCAAATATGTTGAATGACAAATATGTATAACAACAAATATTTCAAATGACAAATATGTAAAATGAAAGATATGTATATTGAAAACTAGGTAAAATGACAAATATGTAACATGACAAACATGTAAATTAACAAATATGTAGAAAGACAGATATGTTGAATGAAAAACATTTAAAATAACAAATATTTCAAATATTTGTTTTATTTCTATATATGTAATATGGCAAATATGTAAAACACCAAATATGAAACATAAAAGATATGAAAAATGACAAATAGTTAAAGTGAAAAATATGTAAAATGACAAATAAGTAAAATGAAGAAGGTAAAAGATGTCAAATATGTAAAATTACAAAGTTATAATATGACAAATATGTCAAATGACGGATATTTAAATTGAACAAAATGTAAAATGACAAATATGTAAAATGACAAATATGTAAAATTGGAAGTATGTAGGATGACAAATATGTAAAATTACATATATGTAAAATGACAACTATGTAAAATGAGAAAGATAGAAAATGGCCAAAATGTAAAATGGCAAATATGTGAAACGGAAAACATGTAAAATGAAAAATATGTAATTTGAGAAATATGTAAAATAACAAATATGTTAAACGACAAATACATAAAATACAAAACATGTAAAATGACAAATATCTCAAATGACAACTATGTAAAATGATAAATATGTAAATTGCTAAATATGTTGAATGACAACTATATAAAATGAAAAACATGTAAAATGTGAAATATGTTAAATCCAAATATGTAAAATGACAACAATGTACCTTACACATATGTAAAATAACAAATATATAAAATGATAGATATGCAAAATGAAAAATATGTTAAATGAAAAACATGTTAAATAACAAATATGACAGCAAGGGCATTGAGGAGGCAGTGAGCAGCTTTGGGAGAGATAGAGTAGGCGTGAGGAGGAGAGGATGTGAAACAAACAACGTTAGTGAGTGTGTTCACAACCAAGAGGAGAGATGGTGGACACAATGATGTGTGAAGCGTAGCAAGGCTGCCAACCTCGGAAGCAAAGGCAGGGATGCAAGGAAGGACACTTTGAGGAGACAAGGACACAGGAGAAAAATCGCGAAGACCATGGAGAACCCAGAGGGGAGGGCGACACGGACAGTGTGGCCAGGCGTGTGCGAGGGAGGCATGGTAGAAGCAAGAGAGGGGATGAGGGGAGAAGACACGCATAGACGTGAGCCGCGAGAACATGGAGGGAGAGACGATGGGATGAAGAATGGGTCAGGCATTAGTGAAGTGGGTACGGAGGGAGGAAAGGGAAGAACTGCAAGACAAAGCAAAGATGTAGGGGGGGCAAAAGGAGGAACGAGCAACGAGAGGAGGGGAGAAAGAATAGAGGCAAAGGAGGGCATCATAATACAAGGAGAGAAAGGGAGCGGACACAAAGAGGAAGGAGAGGGAGACGATGAAACCGAGGAAGGAATGGATGGAGGAAGAGAGAAAAGAGGACAATGAAGTCCTACGAACTACGCGGCTCCCAACAATGGGTCTCACCGCTTCTCTCTCTCTCTCTCTCTCTCTCTCTCTCTCTCTCTCTCTCTCTCTCTCTCTCTCTGT
>SZWC01014930.1:15546-32629 GCA_023375785.1 Penium margaritaceum
GCAGCAGCACTCGCTGAGGTACCCTTGTGTACGTATGCTGTTGGGGATGTGCCCGCTGCGTCACGGGCCTCGCCTTTGAGGATGTCCTCGTAGTTGCGCAGCTGTGCGAAGATGACAGAGAGATCTATCTTCTCGATCTCTTCCACTGGATGGCGACGGAAGACCTCACGTCTAAATTCCTTGTACTGCTCTCCCAGATGCAGCAGCACTACATCCAGCCATTCTAGGATAGAGCAAGTTGCGCCAAGTCCCAGAAGACGGCGCCGAATGTCCATTGCCTCATCCCAATATTCTGCAACTGGTGCTCCTGGTTTTGGAAAAAGGTGACGCAGCTTGTCACGCAAGGTCACGACAAGAGTCATGCCTTGCTCCTCTTGGCGGGTTGTGAGGTGCTTCCAAGCCTCATAAGGGCGGGGATCTCCAGTGCGAGGGTTGGCCGGATCCGCACCCTTGCCCCCAAAGCGGTACTCCCGCAGCGCATACGCCTGGGAGTCATGAAGAGCACAACGTAGTGCATTGATTGCACGCAGCAGGATGTGTGCCTCTACGGTGTCTGGGGTTGGGATGAGGTAGCATGCCTCAAGATTGTGCTCGGCGGCCCAATCCAGGAAGAGATCTTTCCACGCAAGGAAGTCTCTGGTTCCGAGTGGTGAAGGGGACAGATCCTTGTGCCCCAGCCCCAGCTGCGCCATGGCTGCCGCCGTTAGGGTGACGGACGGCGAATCGCCGCCCGGCACTTCACCGACGTGACCGCCCTCTACTTCGCTCATCCTTGCCCTTTTTGGGGTTCCTGCTCACCCTACCTCCTCTCTGCTACGCAGGGACTCNGGTGTGTGACTGTTAGCAGTGCAGTGGAGGGCCAACGAAATTTCGGCAGCAATTCGCCGGGCCCACTTTGGGCCCAGTTTTCGGATGAGAGCCGTTCGCTCTGGGAGTACGCCTTAGACTGCGTCTGGGACCCTGCAGCCAACCCCCCCGACCCGTCCCAGCCCTCGCTCAGCCCCAACTTGGCTCTCACCCACTGTTTGGGTGGTCTTGGGGCGGGTATGGAGTGGTGGCGCCGTCGTGGGCCCCCAATTCCCGTCGCGGCGTCTCCCTTGCCTAGGAGACGACCTAGGCTCCCTGGCGGAGACACCCTAGGGCTCCCACGAGCCCTGGATACTGCTGCCCGCAGTGGAGGTGGCCTCCTGCGCCCTCTTGGGTCGGCCGCGCTCACGGTCCGACCCCTTTTTTCAGCGCCTATAGCCCCTTCCGGCCGCCTTCAGGCCCGCGCAAGAGCTCTGATACCATGAGAGTTCAAAAACGAACAGTTTGGGACCAGTCCCATGCAGTTTGGTGAAGTGTAGTGTAAGTTAGAGCTAGAAAAGCATGGCGGCCTTGGTGGTTTTTCCTAGTAAGAGCTCATCGAGCTCTAACGGGTGAGACTCGCTAACCGAGTCTCACCCACCGGCCGGCGAGCGAAGCCCGCCGGCCCAACAGCGAAGCGAGGGCGAAGCCCTCGCTTGACACTCGAAAGAGGACCCTCGAAACTCGGATAACCCAAATCGGGGTCCGAGTCAAAACCTGGTTAACTGACCTACATCAGTCCAGGAAACATCCAATAAAAGGACTAATCTAGGTATCCTAAGGTGGTGAACATTGTATGCAAGATTTAGCATCTAGGCTGCATCGGGCCATGCGGCCAGGGCGGAGGTGATCACACTAGGGCGTGAAGCCCCGAGGCCATGAGAACGCCCGCCGAAATGCCGCGCTCATGGTGCGTCACCTCCACTCTCTGAGCCAGCATGCCCTGCGCACTCACGGCCACAATGAGAAGATATATACACAGGGATTAACACCACTCCGGCAGCTTCGCCTCTTCCGCAGCCACCCGCGCCGCAACAGTACTACCCACAGCCGTCGGCGCCTCCGCTCCCTTCACCGGTGCAGTCCTCCTACAACCCGGGCTCCGGCGCCGTCACTCCGCACTCCGTCTACACGCCTGCGCCGTCCTCCCGCGAGCGTCAGCTGGAGCAGTTCATCGCACTCCAGCTTGGCCTGCCTCGCCCTCCTCCCCAGGGAAGTGCGAGTTGCGTCACCTCCTGTGCTCCCGCCCAGCCCTGCATGACTGAGACTGAGCTGCGGTCGTGTCCCGTCTCCTTGTCTGTCTTGTCGTCTCCCGTGGTCTCCTCCACCCCCTTCTTTGATGACATTGCTTGGCTTGACGACTGGCAGTCTTGTTTCGCGCCTCCTTCTACCGCGTCCGCGTCCCTCGCCTGCTGCCATGTGACCGTTAGTGATCTTGCGACTCCTGTCCAGGACCCTGCTGAGACCTGGATCATTGAATCCGGGGCTACGCATCACATGACGGCCTCTCGTGAGGCCTTCAGTGTGCTCGGTCCTGTAGGCGATGTCTCCGGTGTCCGGACGGGTTCCGGACAAGTGTTGCCTGTCCGTGGTGTTGGCGTCGTTCGTTTCCGTGGTCCTGCCGGTGACGTCTTTCTGACCGATGTCCTCTTCGTCCCTGGTCTCGAGCTCAGCCTCCTGTCCGTGACTGCCCTCGACCNTTTCGCGCCTCCTTCTACCGCGTCCGCGTCCCTCGCCTGCTGCCATGTGACCGTTAGCGATCTTGCGACTCCTGTCCAGGACCCTGCTGAGACCTGGATCATTGACTCCGGGGCCACGCATCACATGACGGCCTCTCGTGAGGCCTTCAGTATGCTCGGTCCTGTAGGCGATGTCTCCGGTGTCCGGACGGGTTCCGGACAAGTGTTGCCTGTCCGTGGTGTTGGCGTCGTTCGTTTCCGTGGTCCTGCCGGTGACGTCTTTCTGACCGATGTCCTCTTCGTCCCTGGTCTCGAGCTCAGCCTCCTGTCCGTGACTGCCCTCGACCGCATGAGCATGGACGTTGTGCACTCGCGTGGTGTTGGCACTGTGTCATTGCGTCCGTTTGGTCTTGTCGTCCTGCACGCCACCGCCCGTGGCAACCTGTGGCATGTTCCTCGCCTCTCCTCTTCTTCTCCCGTCTCCTCCCCGTCGGCCGCCACAGGCCATGTGTTTGTCACCAGTACGCTTTCTCCTCAGCACACACGCCTCTTGTACCGCCGCCTTTGCCACATCCACTCTGCCGCTGTAGAGAGCATGCTTCGCACCCAGCCAGCCAAAGGCCTTGACCCGGAGACTTTCCCTCTCCCGTGCCCCACTGAGGGCATTGACTGCGCTCATGGGAACATGCACCGGTCCTCGTACCCTTTGTCTTCCTCCCGTGCATCCGCCCCTCTTGACCTCGTCCACTCGGACGTCATGGATCCTCTCCCCACCGAGTCCGTCGGCGAGCGTGGCCGCTATGTCCTCACCCTTACGGACGACTATTCTCGCTACCGCTGGGTCTTCTGCCTCCGGCAGAAGAGCAATGTCGCCCGAGCCATTCAGGACTGGCTTGTCCTCGTGGAGCGCGAGTGTGGCTGTTCTCTTCGCCGCTTTCGCTCCGATCGCGGTGGAGAGTACATGGGTGAGGCCACGACTTTCCTCGCCTCCCGCGGGATCCACCATGAGACATCTGCGCCCTACACGCCCGCCCAGAACGGCGTCTCCGAGCGGTGGAACCGCACCATGGCCGATGCCATCCGCACCATGCGGATCGAGTCCGGTCTCTCCGATGGCTTCTACTTTGAAGCCATGGCCTACATGACCTGGGTCTGGAACCGGATTCCCCACGGTCCCCTTCCTCGCCAGTCCACGCCCTACCAGCACTGGTGTGGTCGGCGCGCGGCCCTACGCCCGGCTCGCGTCTAGGGCTCCGTGGCCATTGTGTGGCTGCCCGCCCCATAGCAGGGCGGCAAGCTCGCGCCCCGCGGACGCCCCTGCACCTTTCTCGGTGTGTCCCGTCAGTCCAAGGCCTGGCGCTTCTGGGACCCATCCCGCCATTGCATCGTCGAGTCCCGCGATGCCCTCTTCTTCGAGGATCTGTTTCCCCGCGACCTCATCCGCTCCGGCGCGTCCGTGTCCCTCCCGTCGCATGGGAGAGTGGGGAGTCCGTCCTCCGTCCTGTCGCTTTCGGGTGACACATCACTCCGTCCCTCTGAGCCGGTATCCCCTGTCACGTCCTCTGGCACTCCCGGGCCAACGGTCCCAGTCGTGTCCGCTGGCCCCTCCGGGCCAGCAGTCCCAGTCGCGTCCACTGGCCCCTCCGGGCCAGCAGCGCCTGTCATGTCCGCTGGCCCCTCCGGGCCAGCAGCGCCTGTCGTGTCTGCTGGCCCCTCCGAGCCAAAAGTGCCTGTTGTGTCCGCTGGCCCCTCCGGGCCAGCAGCCCCAGTCGCGCCCGTCGGCCCCTCCGGACCAGCAGCGCCTGCTGTGTCCGCTGGCCCCTCCGGGTCTACAGCCCTAGCTACGTCCACTAGCCCCTCCGGGCCAGCAGCGCCTGTTGTGTCCGCTGGCTCCTCTGGGCCGGCAACCCCAGTCGCCTCCGATGGCCCCTCCGGGTCGACAACCCCAGTCGCGTCTGCTGGCCCCTCTAGGCCGGCAGCTCCCGTCGCATCCGCTGGCCTCTTCGGAGCATCTGCTCCAGTTGCATCCACTGACTCCTCCGGGCCAGTAGCCCCATCCGCCTCCATTGGACCGTCGGACCCAGTGCCATCTCCTGCCCGACCACGCTACACACGTGGCCCAGGCGGCAGCCTCCGACCTCGGCCGACAGTGAGCTCGCAGACCGTCGCACTGCGTCCCGCGGCGCCTCGACCCCCTGTGGCTCCACGTGTCTCCTCCACTCCCATGGTCGTGAGTGGGGACCCTGGCACGAAGGCTCTCGGTCTGACCATTTCAGCCATCATCGCAGACCTTCACCCGGGCTCTGCACTGGGCTACGCCATGCTTCATCACGAGCATCGGCATGCTGTCGTGGCTACACTCGCCCGGATCCCACCTGGAGCTCGCGAGGCACACGCCCTCTCAGTCCGGTCCACAGCACGCCCGGAGGACCCAGCCACCCTGCGCGAGGCTCGAACCTCTCCTCAGGCCACACATTGGGATACTGCCTGCGCCGAGGAGCTCGCTGCTATCCGGCAGCACCACGTGTATGACCTCGTCGACCTCCCTCCAGGTCGGAAGGCCATTGGTGCCAAGTGGGTCTTTCGGCGCAAGTGGAAGCCTGACGGGTCCTTGGACAAGTACAAGGCCCGCCTCACAGCAAAGGGGTTTGCTCAGGTCCCTGGGGTCGATTACGACCANCAGCCACCCTGCGCGAGGCTCGAGCCTCTCCTGAGGCCACACATTGGGATGCTGCCTGCGCCGAGGAGCTCGCTGCTATCCGGCAGCACCACGTGTATGACCTCGTCGACCTCCCTCCAGGTCGGAAGGCCATTGGTGCCAAGTGGGTCTTTCGGCGCAAGTGGAAGCCTGACGGGTCCTTGGACAAGTACAAGGCTCGCCTCACAGCAAAGGGGTTTGCTCAGGTCCCTGGGGTTGATTATGACCAGATCTTCGCCCCAGTCGGTCGGTTCTCCACTAGCCGGGCACTCTTCAGCCTGGTTGCCCAGCATGGGTGGGAGCTGCATCAGATTTACGTGAGCAACGCATTCCTCCATGGCTCACTGGAGGGTGAGGAGCTCTACATGGTGCAGCCCCCAGGCTTGAACGACGGCACTGGGAGAGTTTGGCGGCTGCGGAAGGCGCTCTATGGCCTGAAGCAGTCACCTCGGTGCTGGAATCAGGAGATTAGCAGCACGCTCCTCCGGGGCGGTCTCCAGCGCAGCACCGCTGACCCCGCGCTGTTCGTCAGCCCGCGGGGTCAGACCTTCGCCGCAGTTCTGGTCTACTTTGACGATCTCCTCATCGCGTCGCCAGACACGGCCGCCATCCAGCGTGTCAAGGACTTGCTACACGCCACCTACCAGATGAAGGATCTCGGGTCCGCCCGAGTCTTCCTAGGCATGGAGCTCGAGCATGATCGCCCACAGGGCATCCTGCATGTTCACCAGGCTGCCTATGTGCAGACCCTGTCCACTCGCTTCGCCGAGGACCTGCCCCTCGTGCCTAGCGCATCTTCACCAATGTCACCCGATGGCAAGGTGAAGTTGAAAAGTCCTGACCCAGCTGTTGTGGGGGAGCCAGTTGATGTGACCACGTATCCGCGTGTCATCGGGTCACTGATGTTCCTGGCGACGACGACGCGTCCAGACATCGCGTTTGCCGTCAACCTCCTGGCCCAGTTCTCTCAGGAGCCGCGTCACCTCCACTTCGAGGCCGCGATCCGAGTGTTGCGCTATGTCGTCTCGACCCCTCGGCGAGGTCTCATGTTCCGCCGTCAGCCGTCCGTGGTCGTAGTGGGATACACCGACAGCGACTGGGCCGGCAGTCCAGACGGTAAGAGTCGCACGGGCTGGATCTTTCTGGTTGGCGGCACAGCTGTGTCCTGGCGCAGTGGCAAGCAGGGATGCATTACACGCAGCACTGATGAGGCTGAGTACGTGGTCCTTGGCTCAGGCGCGTGTGAGAGTGTGTAGCTGCGTCGTTTGTTGTCCGAGTTGCGTCAGTCTATCGCATCCATCACCCTGCATTGTGACAATGAGAGTGTCATGGCCATCGCTGACAATGACGGCGTGCATCACACACGTACAAAGCACATCAATGTTGAGTATCACTATGTGCGTTCGTTGTTGCATGACGGCAGCATCAGCATTGTGTGGGTTGAGACAGCACGGCAGCTGGCCGACTTCCTGACCAAGGCACTGAAGCGGGACTCGTTCAAGAAGGCTGTCAGTTCAGTCGGTGTGCGTCCGTGAGTTGACCCCTTTGTCTCTGCCTGCGTCTCTGCATGCAATGGGGGAGTCTGGATGTTGACCGTGTCCCTGTCCGCCCATGTGCACTACGCCTGTGAGTCATGGGGGAGTGTTGGTTTTTGTACGTCTCTCATTGTGCTCTGCTGTGTCCTCCCGGCTTGTGTACATCGGCGTGCAGATGACTGACGGCGAGACTCGACGCTGATGGAGTGTCGTCCGGTGGAGCCGACGCACGCTGAGGTCTTCTCGCAGTTCGCTGGAGCCTCCTCTCTCCGGCGACGTGCTCAGCTCCATCGGCAGGCCTCCTCGGCGGTCGTGCTGCCGGCGGTCACCGCCCTCGCAGTTGCTGTCTGCATGCGTCCAGCGCGTCCCATCGCGTCTGCAGCGTCATGCTCTGCCTAGGATGTTTGTTGCATGTTGCATGGCCCTGTTCGGCATCATGGACCATCGTAGGCACTGCCTGGGTTCGGGCAGCCATAACTCCTCGCTGCTATTTTTCTAGCTGTTTCTGACCGCACGACTGCGTTCGCAGCGTCGGTATTATGGTATGGTCCAGTTTTCAGGCAAAACGGACGACGCCCGGGTTTTGGGCTGTCGGCTGTCTGGTAGGGCTCACCGAGAAAACCTGCCTGCCAGAAAATAGGTCTATTTCCTGATTGGCTGGTTAGCTGAGTAACAAGCTCTACAGAGCTGGGGGGGTCCTAGAACTTGGAGGGGTCTCCCATTGTTGTTCATTCTTCATTCCTAATCAGTCACTTACAGTTTTCAGCTGCCTTCTGGCGCTAACACCGGCGCGCGCATTTCTGAGTAACAAACCCAGAGCTTCCAGACTTAGACTCTAGAGCAGCAGACTGAGGGGGCAGCTGACTTAAGTAACGAGCGTGGAAGCCCGCACGCTGCATCAACAACGCTGCTGCCCCAACCTGCTGCCTAGGCTTTTCCTTCTGAAATCAGCTGCAAGGATCTAACTAGCACGACTCATCAACGCGTCGACCTGCAAGCAATGTGTAGAGAAATTTAACATCAGAGGCCTAGACAACCTAAATAGTGTCTCTGACCTAGTGGGTGCATACACACGCGGCGCACAAGGGCGCGCATTTTCTTGCAGGACAAAACAGTGGCAAAACCACAGTTTTGGGCATGACTCCCTGCAAACACGCCAGAACGACGAGCCGTCTGAACCAGAACAGCCGCATCGACGAGAGATACGCCTTGATAGGCCGCAAGCCTATTTGCTGTCCCACAGCACGAATCTAAATAAGCTGAAAGTCTTTCAGGCACCCGTTTGGCTGCCGGTCTTCTGCCACGGTGGCCATGTCAGGGATCTGCACGTGAATGGACATGGGCCGAGGGGTCACCGTAAGCCATGTACGACACACACAACAATACTCCCCCATGACCTCAGGGCGATACACGTCCATGCACATGCAAACACTAACACTGTACAGAGCAGGAAGCACACAGACGCTGCAGGCAGCAAGCACAGCACACGCAACGTGCCACATGAAGAGTCAACCTGCAACAGGATCTGGACACAGTCCCACGAAGCGTGTAGCTGCATGAAACTTCGGACGACCCAGAGCCTTGGTCAGAAAATCCGTGCGCTGCCTGTCAGTGCCCACATGGATGACTCGGATCTCACCACGGTCAACCTGATCACGCACAAAGTGGTGCTCGACATTGATGTGCTTTGTGCGTTCATGGAACACACCTGAGTTCTTGGCGATGGCCTCCGCGCTCATGTTGTCAGACTAAAGGACCACGGGGGAAATGGACTGATGCACTTCACGCAGGAGACGGACAAGCCACACACACTCAGTTGCACCGCCGCCTAGAGCAATATACTCTGCCTCCGCAATGTCTCGTGCGATGCAGCCCTGCTTCCCACTGCGCCAGGACACCGCGGTGTCTCTAATGAGAAAGACATAGCCGGTGTGGATCTTGCCATCTGGACTCCACGTCCAGTCACTGTCTGTGTACCCATCGAGTAGAACGGACACCTGTTCGCGAAAGCACAGGCCAAAGTGTGCGGTGGACAGAATGTGGCGCACACACCCGACTGCTACCTCCAATGTTCACTGTCGTGGAACTTGCGAGAATTGGGCGAGCAGGTTGATTGTAAAGACAATGTGTCATGGTGGCTGATATGAGCGAGCCGATGACTCGCAGGTACAGGGTCACGTCGACTGGCTCCCCCAGGTTAGGTCGATCATCAACCTTTAGGGCAGCTTGCCCTTCAGGGGTCATCGGCACGGAGGCCATGCGGACGGCAGCGAGGAGGTCAGCAAAGCTCTCCCTCATAGCCTCTACGTAGCGTGTCTGATGGACACGGAGTGTGCGGCGGACACGGTCACGCACGTTCTCCATCCCCAAAAAGACAGAGGCCTCGCCAAGGTCTTTCATCTTGTAGGCCAAGGAGAGAACAGCCTTGGCATCGTTCACTACTCCCAGGTCAGGCGAGGCGATCAGAAGATCGTCCACGTAGATGAGGATGGTAGCGAGCAGTGGTGGGGACTGTGAGAGGAACGGAGATGGGTCAGCATCACTCTGAACATACCCAGCGTGCTGGTGATCTCCTGATTCCAACAGCAAGGTGACTATTTCAGGCCGTACAAGGCCTTTCGCAGCCGGTACACGCGACCGGTGCCATCCTCAAAGCCGGGTGGCTGGACCATGTAAATCCCCTCCTCAAGGTCCACGTACAGGAACACGTTGTTGACATCCATCTGATGGAGCTCTCAGACGTGATGTGCCACCTGGTCGTCATCTGGCCAACAGGGACAAAGGTCTCGGTGTAGTCCACACCAGGGACCTGGGAGAAGCCTGTTGCTATAGGACGGGCTTTGTAGCGCTCCACAGTGCCGTCTGGTTTGAGCTTCTTGCGTAGAACCCACTTGGCCTTGATGGCCTTGCGGTTCTTCGGCAAGTCCACCAACTCAAAGACAACGTGCTCTCGGAGGGCATCGGGCTCAGCATGGCAGGCAGCCCGCAACTGCTCAGCGTCCGGGGCTGACAAGGCCTCAGGCAGACTTATGGGAGCGGGAGACAACGGTGGACCACTGAACTGGACGACACCAACACCACACACTGGCACCTCCTAGCCAGTAGCTGTGTGGACAGAACGGACGGAACCGACAGCACCGAAGACAACAAACATGTCACGGGGACAAGTCCTGTGGTTGGTGGGGCCAGAATCAACGATCCACGAGCCATCAGCAGTCCTGGTGGACGTGGTGATGGAATAACGTGCAACGAAGCACAACGACTCAACAGGAACGTCACTGAACGTTGGGCCTGCTCAACATGCAAGAGACGACGTTGCCAATCATCCAACCATGTGAGCTCATCAGGACAATCAAGCCAATCCGACTCCACAATAGACACAACCCAACGATCATCACCACACAACTCCCCAGACATGGAACCAGCTGTGGACACAGTCGGCTCAGTCCGCACGTGCATACCTCCCTGAAGTGTACGGACAACCTGCTAGAGCTTGACAAGGCGTCAGGCCATGTCGTCAGGAGGGGTCTCGGGGGCCGCAGTGGGTGAGGCAGCAGCAACCCGTCCGGCCGAAGACTCTAAGGTAGAGGAGGCACCAGACGAGGAGGTAAGATGGGCCTCGTAGGCCTTGTAGATCCAGTGCGTGACACGATGCCAATCGATGGGGCGACCAGTCAGACGAGTGCAGACGATGTAGCGATGGGGCCCGCAGTAGCTGTAGCAGGTCACTTGTCGGCTGCTGCTACTAGAGCCACCCCCGGCAGGTGCTGTCCTCTGTCCTCCCCCCTTCCTGCGGCTGCCGCACCCCTTGCCCTTCTTCCCCTGCCCGGCCGATGCACTAGCGGGAATAGAGGAGGAAGTGGATGCTGTTGAGGTTTGAGGGGCACTGGACGAGGAAACTGCCACGGCAGCCATATCGGCTAGGCACTCACGGTGGAGACGAGTCGCTTGAACTACCCCTATCTTCTCCAGATAGATGCGTTGGGCCCATTATAGCAGTGTGAGGCGACAGGAGCGACGCTCGAGCTCACGATGGCGGTAGATGGTGAACATGGCAGCGTACTGCTCAACGACGCCCAACATGATGGTGGTCAGCGCGCCTAGCTGAGTGGGGGCGAGTGTCCCCAGCTGGGTGTAGAGCCGCATGGCCTGGTGCTAGTACTTTGCTGGAGACTCCGACTCACCCTTGCGGGGCAAGTTTAACTCTGCGACACGCTGAGCATGGGTGGCTGTTGTCTCACCCTCCAGGAAGGCGGGGGCTAGGTCCAAGGCACCGCAGGGGTCAGCGCCTGTGTCGCTAAATTAGTCCCCAAAGAAGGGAGCGTTGTCCAATACGGAGTCCTCAGGGACAGCCATGGTCAAGCCGTGCACAGCGCGGCGAGCCATCGCACACTGGCGGGGATCATCAGTCTGGAACCGACTGTGGTAGCACGGCCAGACCCCCTTCGCCATCGCCCACAGATCAAAGCGCATGCACCAGGCATTGAAGCCAACCGCGGGGGAGTACTACGGTGGTGTAGTGTCAAACTCCTTGGATGGCTTCTCAGTGGGTACGGCCACCTGAGAGGCCATCCTTGCACGGGCCCTGACCTTGCCTACGATTGTTATGACGCGTTGCACCGCATCCGGAGCGTCCTCTAGGTTCGTAGTGCCGCCAGCAGGCACGCACTGCTCCATTGGAGCGTCTGTCTACTATTCGTCGTGCTCCTCGTCATTGTTAGAGGCCTCGCTGGGGGTCTCATCCATGGTTTCATCGTCAGTTTCCACGCGCTCCATGCCGTGCATGCCTCCACGTGACTGCTAGCGTGTTCGTGGCGTTCGCCGAAACGGCCTGTTGCGACAACAGCTCGAGAGCCTGCTGCATGTCCAGTAGCCTCGATCAGACGTTTTGTTTGTTAAGTAGCCTCGCAATCACACGAGTGTGTGGACTGGTGGTGCGACTACCGCTCACTGTGTCCATGGCTATATTGCCAGTAGCAGAGGAGACCACGTCTGAGTTGGGCTCCGTGTTCCCTCCTTCCGCGAGTTCTTGGGCGGCATGAGTACGTTGCCGCTGTTCATGTCCACTTCTGTCATCTGCTTCTAGCCGGTGCCGCCATTGCCACCGATATTGTTGTCCACGGCTGTTTGCTACTGCCGTCGCCGCTCCTACTGTTGCTTTCGCCACTATTGCAACTATGGTGGCCCCTGGTGCTGTGGTGGCCAAGGCCTCAGCCGCGGTCGCTACTGCTATTATCGTCGTTGATGAAGCTGTCGTTGCTGCCGCCGCTATTGTCACTGCCATTGCCACCACTGCCTTTGCTACCGACGCTGTCGTCGTTGCCACCGCTTCCGCCGATGCTTGGGGGTGTCGAGCACGCCGCCCGCCCGCCACTGCCTGTCGGCTCGTCGCCCGTCGGCCGTTGCTCGCTGCCCGCTGGCCGCCGCCCGCAGCCAGCCGGCACCCTGCCGCCGGCCGCTGCATACCGGCCGTAGCCCGCTGGCCGTTACGTGTTGCCTGCCGACTGACGTCGTCCGGTCACTGCCGCTCGGCCACTGCCGCTACCTGCTGCACGCCGTCCGACAGCCGCTGCCCGTAGCCCGCTGCCCGCGGCTAGCTGGCGCGTTGCTCGTCGTCCATTAGCCGCTGGCAGCCGCCCGCGGGGTGCGGAATGCGACGTGGCAGCATGGGTCGTGCCCTTGAGCTGCCGGTGCCCGCGCTCAAGCTATTGTTGTCGCTGTCGCTACCGCTCACGTCATCATGTGATGCAATGAGTGGTGGGTCCTCCCTGGACCGGTGCTGTGTCCCTGATGCGCAACCACGCGAGAGTTATTTTGCTTACTCTGATACCATGAGAAGCTTCCTGGAAGCTGCCTGATTAGATTGCCTACCCACTCTGTGTGACAACAAGCATAGAACCGCAAGGGTCTAGTCAGATGACGCACACAAGCGTCAAGTGCTCATCCATTGAAAGCACATTTAAGGAGAGTTACACAAATGAGAGTTAGACAAATGAGCCACACACACATAAATAAAGGCGACCGCCCCTAACGAAACGCTACCCACAACAAAACGCTACACATTAGGGTAGCGTTTAGTTGTGCCTCAGCAAGCTACATAAGGAAAATAGTCATAGCTCGACGCCAGCACATCGGAATCAGGCGCCGTCTAAACGGCTAGAACCAGAGTCTGAAGCACTACAACCGTAAAGCAAACAGATAGAGATGCTACACCCCAGTGCATGCTGTCGGGCCCCTCACGGACTCCACTCCTCACGGTGCTGCCGAGCGCCAGCAGAGCTCGGCCGCCGTCGAGTCCACATCAGGCATCTGCGCGTGGATGGACATGAGCCGACAGGTCACAATGGTCAGTGAGGACACCCATCAACAACAGGTGAAGCCTGTTGTTGTTGGGTCTGTTGAAAAATTTCCCCTCTGCATGCCCAAGTGCGGCGTTGGGAGGCGCCGACGAGCCGCCAGAAAGTGAAATCTCCGCTCCGGCGGATCTGGCGACTCAAAAATTGCTCGGATCCTAGAATGGATGATTGCCCCGTAAAGTTGACGAGTCGCTGAATCCGGTGGAAGTTGTTTCGCCGGAATCGGACAAGTATCGAGGGAGATATGGTCTTCCAAAATTGGGGTGTGCGCAGCGACTCTGGGAGCCGGCTGCGACTCGGAATCCGGTGGATAATCGACCGGATTGAGTAACAAAAGTACCATGTGGAGAAATTGCTCCGGAAGGCCTGCCGAGGCGTCCGGTGGATAATCCACCTGATCAGGTGGATCATCCACCGGATCCAGTAGTGCGGGTTGTTACTGGGGAACTTGGCCAAAATCATGGCTCGGCGTCCGAAACCCAGTAGTACGTTTTGTTACTCGGGGACTTGGTCAAAATTCTGACTGCAGGTCCGCGGACAGGTTTCGAACCTCGTCACACCCCATCACCAAACTCGACCCAAAATTGGGTAGGGTGTATGGAAACAGTGCAGGAGACCCCTACACCACGTGCAAGTGGATCTGCGCCTTGGGAAAGGCGCTTCGCACGTGAAGGAAGGCGCCACGGCGTGTGCGTGCCATGGAGGCGTTAGGCGTTTCTGTGGTGGATGAAACCTGCGCTTCGGCAAGCATAACTTGAGCTACGCTTGGCCGAATTGCATGTGGTTTGGTGCGTTGGAAAGCTCATGACTAGCCCTATAAATGTTGTGATCATGACTATGTTCAAAATATAACGCAAAACGACGTTATTCCCTTCGCAAACTGACTGTCTCTAAATTCCTGCTCACATAGCGTGAGGCGACCAGAAAGCTCACGCTCAGTCTCAGATTCGCCCAAAACAGTAGACGTGAACCACTAGAGTCTATCAGACCAACATCGGGACCGCATCCATACGGATTCCTTCCTAACAGGGTCTTGCAGACAGGGCCCTCCGCTTGATGAGATGTACCGTTGGGGAAATGAGGAAGGGGAGAAATGAGTCGCCTGGTCAAGCCGCATACGAATCCAGGTCTCGGCATCGAACTGCTCTCGGAAGAATGACAAATTCATGGATGAATTAACCTAGGGGCCCGGGTTTATCATTCGTCCCCAACGCAAGGACCTGCCGGGAACCCTCACAAATTGACTTTGCCGGCTGTTGCACCAGCTGGTGACTCCTCGTCGTGACAAGGACAGCTCGCTGCATGGGCCTGTAATTTGGCAAGGAAATCATCTTGTCGATGAGCACCAAGTGGAAATTTTATTTTCAAAACGCAAACCGGCGAAACCGCAGAAATTTTTGGTGATGACTCGGCCTTCGCTCTGGTTGGTCAAGGTCTTGCGACAACGCTGGACTTCGCCGGATCGAAGTTCCAACAAGCAGGATCCGTTCAAAGGGCCCTATTGTTAGTGAGATCAGACGACAGGGCCACACGGCTGACGAGATCGGCCGTCGGGGCCCAGTCGTCGACGATGGAGAGAAAGGGGCTGCCTTATGGAGATGCTTTGTCAAACGCGGCCCAGAGGTCGAACTGCCCATTAATTAAGGGTGCGTTTGGATTGCTCAGCATTGGGGTTCACGGTCGCAGTTTTCTGCGAAACGCATTGGTTCACCGGTGACTTTGCGAGGTACCCCGGTTTCCGCATTCACGTATGCCATTCACCCCGACTTTTGTAAATGTGTCACCGTCTGCCCCGTATTGCAAAATTGCGTCACTATTAGCCCCGAGATCAGAATTTGGGTCTCCATTTGCCCCGTATCGTCACGGTAGTGTTCGGAATACCCCTGAGGGTACCGGTTCATGTCTATTTCTAACATTAAAGAGTACTTCCTCTCGTAAATCAAACCGATAGCAATGTTTTCACATTAAGGTTTGCGGACTTCACGTTCCATACTGTGTGCATGAACGGGTACTCAGCGTAGACCTTGTCACTGAACGTTATCCCATAAGTGAAGACAAATGGAGCTACTTGTCCTGATAGCGTGGATGAATGCGAAGACTTGGACTTTGGTAACGATACACTGCAAGGGGTACATGCACAGCTGTACTTGGGCTCGACGTTCACAACGTTCACGAACGATGTGGACATCTTTTTCACCTACGCAGTCTGCGCTGGTCGCATTCACTTCATTCGTTGTCATACGTGCGATGCTTCTTTTGTGTACGCTAATGACCAAAAGGTCTCGTTAGCATAATGGTTTAGGGTTCATACAAGCCCGGCAGACTGGGGTTTTCCTACCATTCATCCTTTTCTTAACGGAAACGTATGTGAACCAATGTGTATATGAATCAATATGCATGAATCTCGATGACGAAAACATGAATTACAATGAATGAGAGAGGAGAAATGTTTTATCTCGACGCACAAAAATGAAGAAATACGTCTATTTCCATTCTCCGACAAATCGTTTTTTTACTGTGACCGACTTTCATGTCAATGACAGAGATGACATGTGTGCTCGAAAAAATGGACATCATGGATCTTGGTACTAACATAATTGAACACATCCATGTGCGACGAAAGAACACCGCCTCCGAATGATTTATTTTCGCCACTTTGTTCAGGATTGCGACCAATGGTTTAGCGCCGATGGTACTGGAATGACACGTGTACATTCCATGTCACCGCGTAAACTAAAATCCGTCATCCGACCATTGTGTTGTGTATAACATTTGCAGAAAGTCGCATTTTACATGCAAACTTCTTTTACTAGCGAGTTGAAAAGTGACAACATTTTAATGTTGTCGCTGTCTTCACATGTGTCCCGGTTCAACGAATGCTACGACTCCGCTTTCGTCAGTGCCGTGGAACATCCGCCACCAGTTCATGGTTATAGTTTTCTGTCCGTCTTAGCGGTTCCTCTTTTCCGCTTTCGCCTCAAGTGTTGTCTGACTCTGGCGCTAAAACGCCTGGCCCACCCGACGTCTCACACGCCGGTGACGGAGCACAAGTACCCGTGGATGCTGGAGGCACGGACGACGCCGGACTAGCACACGGTGCACAGGACGCTGACTGCGATGACGGGCCTCGCGGACGACGCACACAGCGTAGACGCTGCGCACGCCGCGGTGCCCGTAGACGTCGCAGAAGTCGCAGTCAGCGAATACGGTGACTTCGCTGACTGCGTACACTACGCATACGCCGTAGACGACGCAGTCTGGGGCGCAGACGACGGGGAAGCCGCTGCTGACGCTGCGGACGACGGTGAAGCTGCAGACGCCGCAACCGACGCTGCCGCCGCTGCTAACGTCGCACAAAAGTGGGAAGCTGCAGACGCTACAGACGTCGAAGACGTCGCTGTGCGCTGGGACGTCGCAGTCGATGTAGACGCCGCAGATGACGCAAACGCGGAAGACTGCTTGGACAACACGCACGCTGCTGACGCCGCTTACGCCCAACATACGCCGCACACGCAGACGACGTCCAAGGACGAACAAGGTCTATTACAGCCCTGGGTTTCGGGGCGCATGGTCTCACGTATGGGCGGTTTCATGCAAACCCCACCTGCTGTCATATGGCTGGGTTGCAGTTGGGTTGCAATTGGGAGATCACTTTCATTTCAGCTGGGGTGCACTTGGGTGGCGGTGGGTCTTCCACATGGGGTGAACTTGGCTTGAAGGTCAGTTTCAAATGGGTTGCACTTGGGTGGCGGTGGGTCTTGCACATGGGGTGAACTTGGCTTCAAGGTCGGTTTCAAATGGGTTGCACTTGGGTGGTGGTAGGTCTTGCACATGGGGTGAACTTGGCTTCAAGGTCGGTTTCAAATGGGTTGCACTTGGGTGGCGGTGGGTCTTGCACATGGGGTGAACTTGGCTTCAAGGTCGGTTTCAAATGGGTTGCACTTGGGTGGCGGTGGGTCTTGCACATGG
>SZWC01014931.1:0-10243 GCA_023375785.1 Penium margaritaceum
GGAGGACGAAGATTCAAGGAAGGACACGAAGAACCGCGTGCACGAGCCGCGGTTGAAGAAAGTAATCAGTAGTGGATAGGCAGTGTGTGTGTGTGTGTGGGTAAGAACGAGACCCGCGGTGCGTAGCTGCACCGCGTGGAGTCTATGTAGGAAGAAGGAGGATGTTGTGAGGGGGATGAGACCCACGGCGTGTAGACATGCCGTGCGGAGTCCCAAGTAGAAAAGGGCCTCAGTAGCAGTAGTACAAGTGCAACTCAGTCTTGCTTGCTTCCTGAAGAATCTGTGTACTCCGCACTACAGCTTTATCAAAGACATCTTACCAACTCTCATCTCTGTTCCCAGCCCATCGCTCTCTTGCCCACCATTGCTCTTGGATCCCGGTCCGCGGACTGTGTCACTGAAGGCGTGAAGAACCAAAAGTCCAAATGGAGTAAGCTGTCAGCGGTGTCCCTTGCTTGCACACGCCCGCAGAACAAGGGTTCCGCGAAGAGGAGCTGGATGCCACAAGGTGGTGGGCTCTCGTGTGGGAAGAAGCGGACCGCGGAGCGTTACTCATTGGTGAGGTCCCAGCGCAAAGGTCTAGATCTGCGGTCTGCGAAGGTAGGGTGAAGAGTGCTGCCGGCGACGTCGCGGCCTTGCGCATGGCCACGGAACGGAGTTCCACGGGCAGAGAAGTCAGAGGCTACGAGGTGGTAGACTCTCGTGCCGGCAAGGAGTGAGCCGCAGGGCACTACCCACGCGCGGGGTCCTGAGGGTGGGAGGCATCCGCGGAAGACCAGGAGAGGCAGCGGAAGACAAGCGAACAAGTGTACCGCGGAATCACAAAACGACAGAGACGCGGAGCAGACCCGGCGCAGAACCCAAGAGCGCGAAAGGAGAGCATTGCGCGGCAAAATTGGGGGCATCAGCCGCTCAGATCGGCGATCGGTTGGTGCAAAATGTTCTGACCGGACAAGAACCTCCGTGTCTACTCTCGACATTTGCCGTTTCCTGACTCTTTGCTTTCTTTCTGTGACTCCCCCCCTTTTTGGCGTGCTATTGCCACTTTTGGCAGTCGCGCAAGATATGGCCCGGTTTCCCAAAAGTCCAGCAGAGCCATAGATCACTTTGATCGACATCATGAATCTCTATTGGAGATGAGGTTTCCACCAACTGTGACTTCCCACCACGATGATAACCATTGTGGCCTTGGTTTTTCTAGCTGTTGGATTCTTGCATCCAAGCATTGTAGTTGGTGCTTTCAATGGGGTCGGCTGTTGCACACGTTTTGCGGAAGGTCGTCTTGAATGTCATGAATGGTGATTGCTCGCCAAACATCCTGTTTGAGGCCATTGTTATCATAGAAACATAGTGTATCTGGGACGAGGTCATTGCCAGTGATGATTTCTTAAAAACACTGAGTGTACTTTGCCACGCTGGATTACTGACATAGGTTTTGGAGTTTGTACCGTGTGTCGTTTAGACTCCCAAAGTGAGCAAGGGTAGTGCGTGCAAAGTCGCTCCACGTTTCTGGTGGTGTGAGAGAGTCGTGCCACGTTAGATTTATCTACTGCAGAGGTAGTACGCCTACAGGCAACTATGTGAGAAAGGTCGCGTGAGCCGTTGATTGAGCTCCGCAAGTGTCGAGCTACTATTGCATGGCATTTAGAGAGGACCACCAATGCAATGCCATGCCACGTAAAACTGAGGCCGCGAGGTTCATTTTCTTTGTGTCTTGGTTGGCCACAGGAGAGGTGAAGGACACCTCCAAACTTGTCAGCCACATCTTGACCATCGGTCCCGTGCAGGGAGTCGAATGGCTCAGGAATTGCCGGTCCAATCTAGAGTTCACTTGAGAGTTATGAATTTCTCTCAATGAGCACAGCTTTGTGCGCACGACAAACTCAAAGCTCCTCCATCACCGCCTTGAGCTGTTGGAGCAAATGGGTATTGGGGCTCTCGAGTCCTACCAACTTCTGGTACATGTCTTCATTGATTCACGCTTGTCATTTGATGCTTCTCGTCATGCCAAGTGTCAAACCAACGGGCTGTGGTGGAGGCGTGGGGTTCGCCGAGCTCAAGAGATCCATCACAGGATTGGCCGTCGGGTTTGCCAAGCCCGAGCAACATCAAAGGACCAAGGGATCGATCACTGGATTGGCCTAAAGGTATTGGGGCTGTCGATTTTGCTTTTATAGCTACAATTTCTTTGGCTTCACCTGATTCCACGTGGACTAGCCATACTTAGGCCCCATGATTTAGGTATCGCTTGGCCACGTCTAGAGATCTCCACTGGCATTTTGTGACTGCCACAGCTTCCTTGGTTGCTTCCACCTCTGTTGCTTCCCATAACCTCTGCTTTGTTGTGGGTTGTTCGACCAGAGGCAGATGCCACTTTGGGCCATTAATGCTGACGTATACCGCTCCAATGATCTTGTAAACCTACGGATTGTGCTGGTATAGGAGATCTCGCCTAAGGATGATTTGTGGGTCGTTCATTGGATAGGTCCTCCAGACCGTTTCGTTGTGCAAATCTCCAATTTGCCGCCGGAGTGGTTCGCGAATTTGACGGATCTGCAGTCGTGTGTCGACGGTTTTTCCTTCAAACACTCTCGGTTTGGTTTGCAAACCCAGCTTCTGAACCATGTCATTGCTAAGGAAACTGTTAGAAAATCCTCCATCTAGTTGTACTGCTCGGTACTCTTTAGCAAATTCTACAACCTCTTGGTTGTACCCTTAGCTGCATCGCTGGTTGGTCATCCTTGTACCCATCCTCAAACTTTGCAATCTGAGGAACCTTTGTTTGCGATGTGAGCCACTCAGATGGTCAATGGGTCGGCGAAAACGTTTCCGACCGGACAGGAACCTCCGTGTCCACTCTCGACCTTTGCTGTTTCCAGACTCTTTGCTCTTTTTCTATGACTTTCCCCCTTTTTGGCTTGCTCTTACAACTTACTGCAGTCGCCCAAGACATGGCCCAGTTTCCCACAAGTCCAGCAGAGCCATAGGTCACGTTGATCGACGGCGTCAATCTCCATAGGAGATGAGGTGTCCGCCGACTGTGTCTTCCCACCGCCATGATAAGCATCGTGGCCTTGGTTCTACCAGCTGTTGGATACCTGCATCCGAGTATTGTAGTTGGCACTTTCAATGCGGTCGACTGCTATCGATGCTTGCAGAAGGTTGTCTTTGTCAGGAAATCCGCGGGATGCGGTTCCAACGTTTGTCTGATCATCTCTTGGTGGTCCATGTCCTCTGTTTTGGCGAATCTAAGACTGAGCGTGAGCTTTTTTGTTGCCTCACGCTATGTGAGCATGAATACTGAGACAGTCAATTTGCAAAGGGAATAACGGCATTTTGCATTAGTTTTTATTCATCAACATGATCACAACACTTATAGGGCTGGTTCTGAGATTTCCAACGCACTAAACCGCATGTGATTCGGCCAAGCGTAGCCTAAGTTATGCTTGCCGAAGTGCATGTCTCACCCACCACAGAAACGCCCAACGCCTCCATGGCGCGCACACGCAGTGGTGCCTTCCTTCACGTGCGAAGTGCCTTTCCCAAGGCACAGACCATAACACGTGGTTTAGGGGTCCCCTGCACTGTTTCCATGCACCTCCCCCACTTTTGGGTCAAGTTTGGTGATGGGGTGTGACGAGCCATGAATTTCGGACGCCAAGCCATGATTTTGGCTAACTCCCTCAGTAACAACCTGCATTACAAGATCCGGTGGATGATCCACCTGATCAGGTGGATTATCCACAGGACGCCTCGGCAGGCCTTCCGGAGCAATTTCTCCAAATGGTGTTTTTGTTACTGGGTCCGGTCGATTATGCACCGGATTTCGAGTTGCAGCCGGCTCCCAGAGTCGCTGCGCATACCCCAACTTTGGAAGGCCATATCTCCCTCGATACTTGTCCGGTTCCGGCGAGACAGCTTTCACCGGATTCAGCGACTTGTCAACTTTAGGGGGAAATCATCCATGTTAGGAGCTGAGCAATCCTTGAGTTGCCAGATCCGCCGGCACGGAGTTTTCACTTTCTCGCGGCTTGTCGGTGCCTCCCGGCGCCACACTTGGGCATGCAGAGGGGCAACTTTTCAACAGTCTTCAATGCCAAAAATGGTCATAACTCACCACACCTCTCGTTTGAGGCCCTTTTATCGTAGAAACATAGTGTATCTGGGACAAGGTCACTGCCTGTGATGATTTTGTGGAAACACCAAGTGTACTTTGCCACGCTGGACTGTTGACATAGGCGTTGATGTGTGTAACGTGTGTCAGACTCACCGTCGTTTAGCTTCCCAATGCAAGCAAGGGTAGCGTGTGCAAAGTTGCTCCATGTTTTTGGTGGCGTGAGAGAGTTGTGCCACGTCAGATACATCTGCTCAAGAGGTAGTACGTCTATGGTCGACGATGTGAGAAAGGTTGCGTAAGCCGTTGATCCAGCTCCGCCAGTGTCGTGCTGCTGTTGGATGGCCTTTAGAGAGGACTACCAATGCAAAGCCATGCCAGGTAGAATCGAGGCCGCAAGGTTAATCTTCTTTTTGTCGTGGTTGGCCCTAGCAAAGGTGAAGTACGCCTCCAAACTCGTCAGCCACATCTAGACCATCGGTTCCATGTAGCAGAGTCGAACGGCTCAGGAAGTGCCGGTCAAATCCGGGGTTCACTTGAGAGTTATAAACTTCTCTCAATGAGCACTGCTTTGTGCGCACGACAAACTCAAAGCTCCTCCATCACCGCGTTGAGCTGGTGGAGAAAATGGGTACTGGGGCTCTCGATTCCTGACAACTTCTGGTACATGTCTTCATTGATTCACGTTTGTCAGCCGGTGCCTCTCGTCGTTCCAAGTGACCACCCAATGGGCTGTGGTGGAGGCGCAGGGTTTGCGGAGCCCAAGGGATCCATCATTGGATTGGCCTTCGGGTTTTTCAGTGCTGCACCATTCACTGCGAAAGTTGTCACTCATGCCTGGTTTGCTTGGAGAGCATCATTGTTCGTGTGCGCTGATCTGCCATCGCCAGAGTACTTGTCAGTGACTGTTGCTTGTTGCTGGATGCAATTGCTATGTTCACCATTGTTGTTGTGAAGTTTGTGAATTCATGGATGGTGGAGTTGTGCTGAGGACTTGTGCAAGGTTGTCACCAGGTAGTCAATGCGTCAGTTTCCCCTCCAGTACCAATGCGCTCTGATACCAAGTGTTACATCGAGCAGAACGTAGGTGGTTCACAGGGATGAGGTACGGAACAAAAGACAATTTGTATCTAGTAGTAAGTGCACTTTGATGAAAAGTGTTAAGTTCGTCGAGCACATGTAAACATTTCTGAGAAGGAGAATGAGGTATACGTTGGGTCATCGGCGTTTCGAGGCAAGCGCTACATGCGAGGTTGCATCATGAGTGGCTAATTCAAGAAGCTCTGTTGAGAAGTCAGGGGGCTTCAGGAATATCATGACGCTTCTTCATAAAACTTTAGCGTCGTCGAGAAGTCGACCGAACGATATCAAAACGTCAATATGGTTCGTGAAACTTCTGTCGACCATTCTAGAGAGTGGTCAAAGTTGTCTGTTCTTCTCGAACAAAACACCGGAGGTCGGGGGAGTTGGGCAAAATTCCCTCGTATCTCTATGTTAAGGACGAAAAAACACCCTGTCATGCTCCAACATTGAAAACGACGCTCGTATTGCAATTCAATTCGCTCTCCGCCGCCGCCCCTCATGGGAGGAGTAACTTAGAAAAGGAACACCAAAAAGGCAAGCCCAAGCGGCTTAGTGGTTAATGGAATCTATCTCTAGAGGTAAGGGTCCGGGTTTAAGTCCCGCAAGTTGCCTTGAGGCAAGGCAGTAACCTTGTCTCAAGGGAGGTGGAAACTAGGTGGTACAAAGCTAGCTCAAAGGCTCTAGAAGGCTAGGGTAAGGTCCAGGGAGGGGCCGCACCATCTAAAAGGAGTAGCTTGGTCCATGAGGCATCTAGAGGTTGCCTAGTATTCTGGATACCTTCCCACCTGCTAGAAGCATGTTGAGGAATCTAGGAAGGGGCAGAAGCTTCTAGAGGAGGGAAGGTGTCAGGAAAATGGAGCAAGTCACGAAGGCATGAGGATGGCTGGAAACATGCAGGAGGAAGGTTCGATGAAGGAGCGGACTGCTGATGGCTTGCTGATGTCACAGACTGATCAGTGTGATGTGAGGAGAACCTGGAAGACAGCTGATGAGTTGATGAAGGAGCGATGGAGCGGAGACGACGAAGCAAGATTCATGAGTGGGGGCGGTGCCAGAAGGCACGAGCCGATCCTTGCACGAGATGAAGATAATGTGTGCCATAGTTCTGGGTGCGGGCTGCCAGCGGGGCTAGCCACAGCAACCAGGAGCGGGCAGCCGAGTCCTTGAATGGATGAGTGAGCGGATGTGGAATTGCTGAGAGCGCCACAGCAGAGTGAGGCGGGCGCGACGGAGCAAAGTGACGGAGCGGCAATGAAGATGATAACGGTTGAATTCCACAGCCAAGACGTGGGCAGCAGAATGATGAAGTGCGCCACAGCACGGAGGCGGGCAGCGGAAAGGGAGATGGTGTGCCACAGCCAGAAGGGGGCAACGGAAGAGAAACTGAATAACTTGATAAGAATAGGCAAACTGTACATACAAGGTCAGAGTGATATATACTATGCTAGCACCTGCTGCTAATGCTGGTAGCTCCTACGGTGGCAGCTGCCAAGCCTATCCTGTTTCTGCTGCTGCTTCTGCTGCCCTACATAGTTACAGTACTTTGTGTTGTGTGCCCTTAGCACGTTCATCTTCTGCGGGCGGGTATGGTGTAGAACGTGCGCGTACAGTACCGTGGAAGTGCAGGGCCGCGGGGTGCATCGGATTGTACTTTGTCGTGACTCGTGGACCGAGCCGCAGGTAGGGCCCATCTTCGGCACGTATCTTGGTTGAGCCGTTTACCGGCAGTGGTCGATGCCGGTTGTATGGTTCCGTTTGACGGTCGTGCGCCGACCGTTTGTGCTTTGCAAGAGCTTGCACCTGGTGCAGTTCTTGTTTTCTTTTATCCCGGACCAGGGTGCAGGCGCAATGGACCGGTTGGGGATTGTACCCGGTGAACCCGGGTTAGCACATGTCTTGTGGCCATTATTCGTATGATTGCAACACCCTCTTTCAATGCCATAAGACTTGACATGTTTCCAGAGGTGGTTGCCCAATTGAGGCAGCTGTCAGCTGTCTCTTTTTCCTTGATGTGATCCATGGTGTTGATTGGTGTTGGTGGACCGGTTGGGAAAGATGAGGAGACCTGAGAGTTGAGAGGGGCGTGTAAGGGTACTAGTTTGGGAGTTGGTGGTGTTGCGGTGGTGTTGAAGGGATCTCTTGTGTTGTCGGAGACTGTCCCTTCAGCTGGATCAGGCAATGTGAGTGAAGTGGATGCTGTTGATATGTTGAGGGTGGTGGCGGAGACGGAGGTCATGAGGACTTGGTCTTCTTGAGTGCTGGATGGCGGCTTGCTTGAGATGTCTTTGTCATCAGGTTGTCTTGATATTGGAGGGGTGTGCGGGGCAGTGTAAGGGTTTGAGCCAGATTGATCCTCTGACTCTTTGATGGTGATGCCATAGAAGTCCTTCATGAACACAGTGACTTCAGTTCAAGAGAAGGGTGAGAGTGTTGAGTGGGGAAGCGGTGACTGGAGGTGAGAGATGTATTGAGGCTTGGAAGGACTTGTGGGAGAGGGGTGTGTTGATAGTGCTGATGTAGGAATATCCTCCTGAAAGGATGCAGGGAGCAGCTGCTTCTGTTGATCAGTGTTGAGACCGCGCCATAGTAGGTGATGCCGATGTCTGCGAGCTTGGCTTCTGGATCGTGTTCGAGAGATAACGGTCGGCTGTGGTAATGTGAGGCATGCTGTTTTTGGTGTATCCTGAGGGGATGCGGTTATGATGGAGTTGACTTCCAATTTGTTGGCCAAAGGTGAGAGTTCTGAAAGGCTGATTTCACCGTCAGTTTGATCCAGAGAAAAAATGCGACCTGAGAGTGGAACCCTGGTGATGACTGGAGATTGCAATGATTTTGAGGAGGTAGAGCAGTTGGATGTGAATGGCAGAGGACTCGCTGGTGTATTGGTATGTTGGGAGGATTTGTGATGGAGGCGGCTGATAACGGTGCCTGTGAGGCACCCGAGGCTGAAGATGAGAGGGATCATAGCGTGCTGATGATGGAGGCGCTTGCTTGCTGTTGCTTGGGAAGCTGAGGTAAGGGTTAGTGGATATCGTTGCGCTGTTGTGAGTAAGGAGGCACTGCAAGGCGGCAGTTGGAGAGTGATGCCAATTGGATGTAGATTTTGTGCTGGTTGATCTTGAACGAGGGTGGTTGAGATTCGTTGAGGATGCAAGTCGCCTGCTTGGTGATGGCAAGGTAGTGATGTTGCTGTGGATGTGCTGTTGCTGCCACTTTCGTGTGTAGCACCATTACTGAGCCCTGCCCATACACGGTTCAGGAGCGGTGTTGACACGATGGCTAGAGCAGGAGGAGGCTGTGCTTGCGGGAACCAGATGCTGTTGCTGTGGAAGGCGATGCTGCTGCTGCTGAGTAGATGACAGTTGACGGATGACCAAGGCGCGACGCGGTGATGAGCTTCAGGCGATAGGAGAAGATGAGCTTAGCTGATGATTGCTGCAGTGTCTTGAGCGCTGCGCCCATACACAGCGTTGTTGACCCTCCAGATTGAGGCAAAGGAGGTGACAGTGGTGCAGCTGGCTTGAGCGGCTTGGCGTGGCGGTTTGGGCATCAGGGAAGAAGGAGGAGGCAGCGATGGCGGCAGAGTCTTTCTCTGTGCTCTGATACCATGTCAGGAAAATGGAGCAAGTCACGAAGGCATGAGGATGACTGGAAACGTGCAGGAGGAAGGTTTGATGAAGGAGCGGACTGCTGACGGCTTGCTGATGTCACAGACTGATCAGTGTGATGTGAGGAGAACCTGGAAGACAGCTCATGAGTTGATGAAGGAGAGACGGAGCGGAGGCGACGAAGCAAGATTCATGAATGGGGGCGGTGCCAGAAGGCACGAGCCGATCCTTAAGATAATGTGTGCCACAGTTCTAGGTGCGGGCTGCCAGCGGGGCTAGCCACAGAAACCAGGAGCGGGCAGCCGAGTCCTTGAATGGATGAGTGAGCGGATGTGGAATTGCTGAGAGCACCACAGCAGAGTGAGGCGGGCGTGACAGAGCAAAGTGACGGAGCGGAAATGAAGATGATAATGGTTGAATTCCACAGCCAAGACGTGGGCAGCAGAATGATGAAGTGCGCCACAGCACGGAGGCGGGCAGCGGAAAGGGAGATGGTGTGCCACAGCCAGAAGCGGGCAACGGAAGAGAAACTGAATAACTTGATAAGAATAGGCAAACTGTACATACAAGGTCAGAGTGACATATACTATGCTAGCACCTGCTGCTTATGCTGGTAGCTCCTACGGTGGCAGCTGCCAAGCCTATCCTGCTTCTGCTGCTGCTTCTGCTGCCTAACATAGTTACAGTGCTTTGTGTTGTGTGCCCTTAGCACGTTCATCTTCTGCGGGTGGGTATGGTGTAGAACGTGCGCATACAGTACCGTGGAAGTGCGGGGCCGCGGGGTGCATCGGATTGTACTTTGTTGTGACTCGTGGACCGAGCCGCAGGTAGGGCCCATCTTCGGCACGTATCTTGGTTGAGCCGTTTACTGGCAGTGGTCAGTGCCGGTTGTATGGTTCCGTTCGACGGTCGTACGCCGACCGTTTGTGCTTTGCAAGAGCTTGAACCTGGTGCAGTTCTTTTTTTCTTTTATCCCGGACCAGGGTGCAGGCACAATGGACCGGTTGGGGATTGTACCCGGTGAACCCGGGTTAGCACATGTCTTGTGGCAATTGTTCGTATGATTCCAACAGAAGGGATGCCTTCCTAGGTGGGAAAAGGACAGCCTACCAAGGGACACTCTAGAACATGTAGAATCTGCTAGGATGCTTCACATCCGGCATGCTTTGGTGTTATGGAAAGCTTAGATAAGTGGCTGTAAAATGCCACTGCTTGTGAGCATTGGTCAATAGTTCATTCCCAGTCATTTGAGGCCACAACTCTTGCCAAACTCTTTGACCAGTTTTCTGCCATCCTCGGAACCAGTTGCGTCCCCAGTTTCAGGGTTGTTTCCCTTGGTCATTCAGTGTTTTTTACCCCTGGCCTGGATCAAAGGCCACTAGAAAATGTGTGTGCATGTGTGTGTGTGGGGGGGGGGGGGGGGGGGGGGGGGGGGGGC
>SZWC01014931.1:43565-55618 GCA_023375785.1 Penium margaritaceum
AGACCAACACCCGGAAACCCCGACCGGATACCTTTGTCCATGTCACCCAGATGTGCGCAGCCCTGCCCCTCCGGCCACATACCTGGCCAGGGGTGTGCCACCTCACGTCACCCGGCCACAGGTACTGCTTTTCTTATCTGGCGTGTGGTCCACGTGACCACCCTGTGACGCACAGAGTGTCCGCATCCGCCCGACACTCTGCGCGACACAGCATCCCAGACACAGCATCCCAATCAGCCCGAGTCAGGCCGAGTCTCTTGCTCTCGCTGTCGTGAGCAAGTGCGAGAGTGTGACACTCAGAGTACAACACTCTGAGTGTGACAGTCAAGAGAAATTGATTGTTCGCTCTTGCTCCCTGCCAATGGGGACAGCGGGACAGAGACGGAATTGAAGGTGTTGGAGGCGTCGCAGAAGCTGCCAGCTGCCACCACACACGATGTTGAGACTGCAGCTGTCATTGACGGGTCGAACTCACATGTTGCTTGTGCGGTGGCAGGGGTTGGCGTGGATTGAGAGTGCTCGGAATATCAGAGAGGAGGGGTAGTTCCGAGCAGAGGACCGGACTGATGTTGGGGAGAGGGTGAACCCGGCAGCTGTTCTACCTTGAAAGAGATACTGTTCTGACACCCCCCGTGAATTGGTCAAGGCAGATTGATTTTTGGTCTTATCGTTGCCGAGATTTCATCCCAGGCCCTGGATGGTGGGTAGTTGACTGATCCTCCATAATGGTGTAGAAGCTTTCTCCACATTCTTGGTACATCACCTGGATACTGGGTGAGCAGCTCATGAAGACTGGGGTCCACTAGGTTGTGAAGTCCATGTCTGAGTTCAGCGTCGAAGAGATCCATCTGTGCTTCGAAGGTCTCATAGGAGCAGTAGTCTCCAAAGTAGAGATAACCCCCGATCAGTGACCCTACAACCAAAAACCCATTAATTAGGTTGGGGTTGAGTTTTCTGTAGAAGATCTGCTCCCACTCACTTACGTTGGAAACCTGAACTCTTGTTGCAGCGTCGGTGGAGGCAAACAGGTGTGGGATCCCCAGTCTGGTTGGGAATGTGGTATTGTGGAAGATGTGGAGGTAGAAGGATTTTCTTTTCCAGCCGTAGTACTGAAGATGGTACCACCGCTCTGCTGCGATGCCTCCATGGCCGTTAAGGCTGCGGTAGATGCGAGCAAGGCGTTGTTTCAGTTGCTTCCATACTTTGTTGAGTGTGAGGACATAGTTCCTTGGGCAGCGAAGTGGGTTGTGGAGGTGGTCATGTTTTCGAAGAAGGAAATCAGCCACATTAAATTCATTGATGTAGACGTTGCGTGCATTGTGAAGGATTCTGTCTGTCCACCTGAAGAGATTGTGAGCGTCTGCTGCAAGGGTTGGACATGTCTCCCAGGCAGAGGAAAGTGTTTTCATCTTGGCGCAAGTAGGTGGAAGGAGTGGTTTTGATGAAGCAGCGTGGTCCACAGGAGTGGCACCACGTACACTTGAGAAGTCTCGATGTGAGTGCATGTTCTTTTGTTGATGGTAGAAGCTGATTGTTGCTGATGATAAGGGTGGAAATTGATGAGGAGAGATGGGCGCAGGGACGAGCCACGTGCGCTGCGAAAGCTTCGGCGTGGGCGCAGGTCGTCGCAGAATAGGTGATGCAACCGGGCGGATCCTTGTGCCGAGCTGATGATGAAAGCGGAAGATTGGCAGAAGCGCAGCGGATGATAGAGTGGGCGCAGGGGCGAAACCGCGTGCACTGCAAAATAGGGGAATAGAATGCGGCAAGGGGAAGGCGATTGCCAACGCGCTGCGAGAAATCTGCTGCTGGCGTGGGTGCAGGCTGTTGCAAAGCGGGCAGCTAGCTCGTGCAGATCCTTGTGTTGGCAGCGGATGCGGATGAAATCCGGATGATGGAGGCAAAAGCTGATGACAAGGGAGTGGGTGCAGGGGCAAAACCAGGTGCGCTGCAGAAGTTTCGGCGTGGGCGCAGGTCGTCGCGGAACGGGCAATGCGACCGGGCGGATCCTTGTTCCGAGCGAAAAAAAATGCGAAGCGGATGATGGCGGAGGAACGATTGATGATAGAGTGGGCACAGGGGCAAAACCACGTGCGCTGTGTAGGAATGATGATGATGAGGATGAAGTTGATGCGGAGGCGGCTTGTCAAGGCGGAGGCTGGGACGAGGCTGATGCAAGGATGGAATGAAGGAAATAATGAATGCGAGAGGAAGATGAAGAGAGTGTGCAGAAACCGATGGCAAAGAGACTGAAGAGGATGATGACGGCGCAGTGAGAGCAATGGAGAAGCGATGGCAGGAGCTGGAAAAAGGAGGCGGAAAATGGAGCAATGAAGGAAGCGGCAGTGGGCGCGGGCGAGGCAACCAGTTCCTTAGTTGTCAGGAGAGTGACGGCTTGTTCCCCAGTTGGCCTGAGACTGGCGGGCAGGAAGACTGGTGGTGTCCGATATCCTGACAGCAACAGGAAGTCGGCTGCAGCAGGGAAAGTCGTGAGATGGGCAGTGATTCCGGTCCGTGGATGTCACGAGAGTGGCGGCTTGTTCCCCAGTTGGCCCGAGACCGACGGGCAGGGAGACTGGTGGTGTCCGATATCCCGATGGCGGAGGGCAGTCTGCTATTGCTTGAGACGATGAATGTGAGAAAGCTGAGGTAGATGAGGCGGATGGAGCAGATGAGGCTGATGAAGAGTTGAAGGAAGGTGGAAGTGCTTGCGAAGGCTAGGATGATGAGAGGTAGAAGGTGGCGGGCGGTAGGAAGCTTCCACGAAGATGACGGAAGACGGCGGCTCGAGAGCTGCTTGCAGCTGTTGCTGACGACCAGTCACCAATTTATGGCCACGGGCATGGGTTGGACGCAAGGCTTTCTCAGGATGACGAGACATTTCTTCATCACGAGGAGTACTTCAAGTGATGCTGCTGATGTCAGCTGCTGGCAAAGCGGAGAGATGCAAAGTGGTGCTGACGGTGACAGAGGAATGCAGATTAGAGAAGTAAAGCAATAGCGGTGATAGGGAGATGACTGGGTCACGGGGCACCAGGTGATGTTGCTTGATGCTCTGATGCCATGTCAGAAGAATGCAAGAGCGGAGACAGTGATAGCAGAAGCAGGCAAAAGCATCAGAACATGCTCAAGTACGTCAGTTAGGTGACGGAGGCAAGAGCGGTCCCGAGGGGTTAGTCGCAGAGCTTTGCGCGAGGGCAAGATACTGAAGATGTGAGGTGGACGGTAATTGATGAGAGAAAGTGAGAGCAAAGAGAGTGATGGGTTGGTAGGGTCTGAGCAAAGGAGCAAGAGTGACAGAGCGAAGAGATCAAGTTGTGAGTGGGTGGCAGAGATGAGATGGGCGAGGTACGAGCAGAGCGAGGACACGGCGGCGAAGCCGCGGAACAAAAGGGATCATGATGGGAAGAACTGTTCTGGTTAAACTAGGAGGGAATGAGCATCCTCCTTATATGAAAGGTAGAACATGACAAAGAACAAGCAACGGCTTCTTGTGCGCTAGTCGGACGTGCTTGCAGTCAAACTGCTTATTAGGGGATTACTGGGTAACGTGCCGTTGATTGGTTATCGTTGTGAACGGCTCGTGTAGGATGGGACCGAGGTGGTTTGTGCCAGGGCTGAATCATTATCAAGAGCGCTCCAAAAAATAGAGAGTAGGGGTAGTTCCAAGCAGAGGACCGGACTTATTTTGGGGAAAGAGTGAACCCAGCAGCTGTTTTGCCTTGACAGAGATGCTATTCTGACACGAGGCATGCAAGCCTTGGCTCAGGCATCATGGCATCTACCACAAGAAAACCACCCCTTACAACCCCCAAAGCCATGGCATGGCCAAGAGGATGAACCAGACCCTACTTGGCATGGTGCGAAGCATGCTCTTGGACGCCAAGCTCCCACCTCGCTTTTGGGCTGAAGCTACAACAACGACCTGCTACCTCTTGAACCTCACACCAGCAACCACCTTGCGGAAGCATGGAAAGGAGCATGACAAGCAGCTGAAGACCACACAAGAAGCATGTTCAGGAAAGAATCTAAACGCCTCTCATCTTAAGGTGTTCGGGTCACCTGCATGGGTGAAGATCCAGTCGGGAGAAGGTGGAGGCAAGCTGGACGCACGTTCCAAAAAGTGCGTCATGGTTGGGTACAACACGTCACACAGCCTGTCGGCTGTGGGACCAGGCAGAAGACAAGCTCATGAGGAGCCGTGACGTTGAGTTTGATTAATGCACCCTTGGAAAGGGAGAGCTGCTGGACCTCATCCTCGCTCCCAAGGTAAGAGATTGGATAGTGTTGCTTGAGTCCGAAGACCAAGCACCCAACAACTGGTTCGCTTTGCGAGCAGGTGGTGGGAACGGGAGAGCAGCCGCGTAGGATGATGCAGCATCTGACATGGACGCAGATACCGAGGCGTACGGGGCTTCCGAGTCTTG
Organism: Penium margaritaceum; assembly: GCA_023375785.1. Lineage (NCBI taxonomy): Eukaryota > Viridiplantae > Streptophyta > Zygnematophyceae > Desmidiales > Peniaceae > Penium > Penium margaritaceum. Next base: position 47,993 of record SZWC01014931.1, read on the forward strand.
TTTGGAGTCTGACAAAGACGACGATGATGACGACAACACACCACCACCTATGGAAGTACCAGCAGCAAAGCAGGAAGGCGCACTGCACCCCGGCACACTTTGCGACTAATGAAAGCACCTCTGAGGTATGAAGACGATTGGACTGGCCTTAGCTGGTCGTGCATGGCTCAGGGAGTTCCATCCAGAGTGGCGGAGGCAATGAATTGCCCAGATGCAGCCAAGTGGAAGGAGGCAGTGGACATTGCCGATGACGGCACGTGGGTGTTCGTGGATAGACCCGACAAGGCCCACGTGGTGGGATCCAAGCGCGTCCTCCGAGTGAAGAAGACGCAAGATGGAAAGATCGAAAAGTTCAAGGGAAGGGTAGTGGCAAAGGGGTTTTTTCAAGGCCCAGGCTCCGAGTACGATGAGACATTTGCACCCGTTGTGACCTTTGCCTCCATCCGCTCTCTCCTTACCATCGCAGCCACGAAGAATCTGGAGATACACCAGATGGACGTCACGATAGCTTTCCTCTATGGGAAGCTCGACAAGGAAGTGCTGATGGAGGTGCCCGAAGGAGTCAAAGCTCCTGAGGGCAAGGTGTGCAAGTTGGTGAAAGCAATCTATGGACTGAAACATGCCCCAAGGATATGGTACAAAGAGATGGATGGTTTCATGTCCGGTCTCTCCCTTGCACATTGCCAAAATGGTCCTAGCATGTACGTGCGCGATGATTGAAGTTGGCTGATGCTCGTTGCACTGTTTGTGGATGATCTGATCATCTACTCTTCTTCGGTTGAGTTGCTGAAGTCTGACCACAACAAAATGTTCAGAATGAAGGACATGGTTCCTCTCGAGTACTACCTCAAGATCGCCATCCACTTCAACAGCGCAGCAGGCACCATTGAACTCAACCAAACCAAGTACATTGGTGAGGTACTAAAGCGCTATCACATGGAATACAGCAAACCTTTCAGCACCCCAATGACGACCGATGCAAAACGGAAGGCCTAAATGTCACCAAGTAATGAAGCAGAACAAAGGGAGATGCAAGACATCCCCTACCATTCTGCCGTGGGTAGCACCATGTACGCCATGGTAGGTACTCGTCCGGACATCTGCTATGCTGTGGGACAAGTGAGCCGGTTCATGGCCAACCCAAGGCCACAACATTGGCAGGCAATCAAGCGCATCTTGCGCTACCTACAAAAGAGACGTCACATGGGCCTCGTCCTTGGAGGCCAAGAAGGTACGGACCTCCTCTGCCTGAAGTGCTACACCGACGCCGACTGGGGAGGAAATCTTGACAACCCGAAATCCACCTCTGGATACGTGTGCATCTTGAATGGTGCTGGCATCTCATGGGCCAGCAGGAAGCAGTATTGTGTTTTGGTTTCCACAGCTGAGGCAGAGTACATTGCTCTGTCTAAGATGTACAAGGACACTCAGTGGTTGCGCAGCCTGCTTGGCAAAATGACAGTGCCACAAAAGAATGCCACTATTGTACGCGTGGACAACATGAGCACCATCTCAACGGCTGAAGATAAGATCATCTCCCGGCGAACGAAGCACATGGACATACGTTACCACTACTCAAGTGACCTGGTCATGAAGAACATGGTGGACTTGCAGCAGTACGGAACCAAGAGCATGCTTGCAGACTGCATGATCAAGCCGCTAGAGAGTGACTTGCACTATTCATGCATTTGTGGATTTGGCACGAGGAATGCAGCAGAGGAAGGGTGAGCCCCAAGGCATCGATGGAGCCCAGTGAGCGACAGATGGACAGAGGTGCAAGACAGATATTTGTTTAATGGTATGCACCTTGTCCACTTGCTACCTGGCTAGTCAAACGGAAAGACAAGGCATGCACTGCTTTATGGAGTACGTCCCCTTCGTCTGTTTTGAGATAGGTCGGGAATGCACTGCCCATAATGGGTATTTCCCCTGGAGGTCATCATAGGAAACACAACATTGTGGCCTAGTTGGGACAGGTGCCGGAGCTCATCGGTCGCAGGCTCAAACCCTGCGACGGCCGCATTTTTTTTTGTGGCCCAAAATGGGACAGGAAGCTTCTAGGACGCTCACTAGAGCCTGGCTTGAGGATGACACTTGGCGGTCTTAGGACGCGCCAAGTAGGACTGTAGGCTGAGGTTGGTTCTTGTGGAGCCACTATGAGTAGAAGCATTCACAATGCACTTCAAGTATAAAAGCATGTGCCCTACATGCATCCATTTATAGTTCTTGCCTTTGAGACTCCTCACAAGGTGTCCAATCAAGGGTAGATACTAAAGACCTTCATGCGGACTTCATGAGGTTGCAAACCGAACAAATCTAAAGTGTGGATCCCTCGTTCAAGGGTGATATGTTATCTTGGTTGCAATACCAAGAGCTGTTGGCGGCCTCCCATGTCGGGATCCGTTTTCTAGACCATTGCTATCCGACGCATTGACACGATCCGCCTGGCCGCCTCTACGTCACCCTTAGGGTTACCCATGATTCTCGTGCACATCACTTTTGGGACCCAGTTGCCCACCACTTCATCAAGTCGTGTCACGCTCGTTTCTTCGAGTAGATGAATTACGGCGCCTTCCGCGCAGACCGCTATCCGCCTCCTTCCACCTCTACAACGGCCTTCACTTTCGATGGTCTTGTGGTCGCTGGCCCCCCCTCCCTTCTTTTCCTCCCTCGGTGCCCCCCTCCTCGTCCCCTCCACAGCCAGCCACCTCCACTCTTTCCCCTCCCTTTGTGACACCATCGCCCGCCCTGCCGCCAACCTCTCACCCCCTTCCACCTATTCACACTTCCTTCCAGCCCTCTTTGTCTTCCCTACTACCCTATCCTGCAGCTCCTTCCCTTCCTCCCCCGCTTGTCTCCGCCCCCACGGGTGGGTCCCCTCCCGTGTCCATCTCCCCTCCTCTCCCCCTGGTACTTTTTCCTCTGCCTCACCTCCCATCCCACTCCCCCCCTCCGCTTGCTTCATCTCCCATAACTCCCTCTCCTCCTCCCCCTTCTTTTCCCCCCTCCCACCGCCGCGGCAATCCACCATCTGTCTCTCCCCTCCCTCCCCTCTTTCTTTCCCCTGTGCCATCTCCTGCCTCCCCTCACGGCTTTCCCCCCTCCCCTCCCCAGAACACCCCTGCTTTGACCGCGGCCCAGGCACTGGGCTCCGTCCCGTGCTTCTTCCCCCACTCGCTACACTGATCTTGTCCACCTTTCTATTGAGGATGTTGTAGAGGACATCCCACTACGGGCGTCCTCCCCCGTTGATCACGCTGGTGATCCTATCCTCGTCGCTGTGTCGCCGCCCCCTCTGCCCTCCCCCCTCTTTCCTCGCCCTCTGCCGCCTCTTATGCCCATGCCTCGGCCTTCCTTCCTCTTGTTGATGTCCTCTCTTGGGAGACTCTTCCTCCCCATCCTCCTTCTCCCTCTCGGTCCCATTTGCCGTCCGCTCCCCTCTCTTCTCCATCTCCTCCTCCGGCAGTTTCCCCCCACCCACATGTCCCTCGTCCGGACTCCCTTCTTGGTGTCCCCTGTTGCCTCCACTCATGGATGCACACGCATGATGCCTTGGCTCGTCCTCCCATTCTTACTCCCCCCTACCTTGCCCCCACGCATCTTTTCCCGCCCCTCCTGCCTCTGTGCCCCTGCTTCCTCGTTCCATCTTGGACACTCCTCTCCCTACTCTCCTGTTTCTCCCAGCACCTTCTCTTGCACTGCTTGTGCTCTTACCTGTGCCTCTTTCCCTCTCCCCACCGCCCCTCTGCCCCCCTTCTTGTCCCCTGTCTCACCTCCCACTCCGGTCGTTTCTCCTACCGACCTCTCCCACATCAACGGTCCCTGAGCTGTCCCCTCCCTCCCCATCCCGGGCCTCTCCTATGACTCCTCCTGTTATCCCCTCCACCCCACCTCCTCTTCCTCTCCTCCCCTCCCTTGCCCAATTACTACCGTTGCCACATCAGCACCTATTTCTCCCCCACTTGTCTTCCGTGCACCTCTTCCTGCCTCCTCGTCTGCCGCCCCTCCACCTTCCCCCTTTCCACTCTCTTCTTCCTTCCCCCCTCTCTGGAAATCCCTACTCATCTCCTTCCCTCAACTCTGCCCTCCTCTGTCTCTTGACCCCCTTTGACACGCATTCTGCCGCCTTACACCTTCCATCCGGATCATGCCCACGGTCGCCACTTCTTTCATTTGGAGGTTTTCCATGCCCTTGATGCATGCACTGACCATCACTTCGTTGGCGCACCGACGTCTGATGCGCGTGCCCTTGCGGTAACATCGGCCTCACCCGCTTCTTCCCCTTCCTCTTCTCTTGACGAGTCCGACCCCCTCACCCTTGCTGACGCTCTTGCCTGCCCGGATGTTGCTACCTGGCACGCGGCCTGTGTCGCAGAGCTTGCCGCTTTGGCTGACCATGGTGTGCTCGAACTCACTGACCTTCCTCCCGGTCGCACGGCAATCAAGGCCAAGTAGGTCCTACGCAAGAAAATCACCACCTCCGGTACCGTCGACTAGTACAAGGCATGTTTCACCGCCACGGGCTACTCCTAGGTCCCGGGCATCGACTTTACTCACACTTACGTCCCTTTTGTTCGTTTTCTGACGAGTCGCGTCATCATCTGTTGTCACAGCTCACTCTCAGTGGGAGCTTCATCAGATGGACGTGAACAACGCATGTCTCCAAGGTCGTTTTGAAGACAAGCTGTACATGATCAAGCCTACTAGATTCTCTGATGGCACCAGCTGGGTCTACCGCCTCCGTCGTGCGCTCTACAGTCTCCGCCAGTCTCCATGTTGTTGGAACGAGGAACTCTCATCCACCCTTGTCCGCCGTGGTTTCCATCCTAGTCAGTCCGACCTCTCCCTCTTCGACGGTGGCACGACTCTCGTGCCGGCCTTCATTCCGGTGTATGTGGATGACCTCCTCATCACCTCTCCTTCCTCCTAAGCGATCTTTGAGGCGAAGGGTCTCCTCTCCTTGGCATACTCCATGAAGGACCTTCGTCTTGCGGCCATCTTCTTGGGGATGGAGATTGAGCGTCTATCCGATTGTTTGTTAGTCCATCGGGAGCACTATGTCCAGACCCTTGTGGACCGTTTCTCCTCTATTGTTGACCTCTCCCGCCCCCTCCCTGCTGCCTCCTCGCCCATGCCACCGGGCAACCAGCTCGTCCTTGGCATGGTCCACGACACATATTTGGGTGCGCTTGAGTCTGCTATTAGGTTCCAGTCTATCATTGGTGCGTTCACGTACCTGGCTGGCACCACTCGTCTGGACATCGCATGTGCACTGAATGTCCGTGCCCAATATGCCCGCGGGCCTCGCACGGCTCATCTCCAGGCAACCGTGAACGTCCTTCGCTATGTCCTTGGTTCTGCCCGAGCCGGCCTTGTCTTCTAGGCTGGGTCTGGCATGCCGCTCTTGGAGGGTAGTGCCAACAATGATTATGCCCGCGATTTGGACGCTTATAGCCGTAGTGGCTTCATCTTTCTCCTGGGAACTGCTGTCAGTTCCTGGTGTAGCGGAAAGCAAGGATGAGTTGCTCGCAGCACTAGGGAGGCCAAGTATATGGCTCTGGGTGGTGCTATTTCTGAGACGGTGTGCCTCCGTCGCCTTCTCTGCGAGCATCGTCTCCCCACCCCGGCTGTACCCCTCTACATGGACAGTGAGAGTGGGTTGGCCATTGCCAGGAATGCCGATGCTATTCATTGGCGTACCAAGTACATCAATGTTGAGCACCACTACATGTGCAACGTTGTCGCTGCATGCGATGTCTCTCTCCAGTTCATCCCTGCCAACTTTTAGCTAACAGACATTTTCACCAAGGCTCTCCACCAGCCTGCCTTCGCTTTGCTTATCATTCCTATTGGTATTTGTACCCTTCCCCTATTGGACTTATGCTCTTCTTTTCTTCCCCATTACCCTTCCCTGTATCATTTGGTCCTCTGCTTGATGACCTCTTGCATGTTGCATCTGTGTTTGATCCCCAACTACGGGCCTCTTCTCTCCGTGTGTCCTTCCCTTGTAGGTTCTTCGCCACTCGTTGTCCCTTGCCGCCTGCCTGGTGTCTCCAATTCATCTTTGTCCATTCTCCTGTCTCGTCTCCCCCTTCTGCCCCCTCCCTTTGTGCCCTTTGTGTGACTCTGTTATCGTGTACCTCTGGGCATTGTTGTGCATGCCCTTGACTTTTGACTATGGAGCCCCTCTTCCTTGCTACGTGCTTTTGGGTTGCCGCTCTTGGCGGTCTGGTGCTCCTGGCGTGCTGCTCTGGTCAGGTGCCATTGGATGAGTACTTCTAGATGACTGCTCTTAGATGGGTGCTCCTGGCTGTTGCCTTGGTCGCGTACTTCTGGTGGGGTGCTCCTCGATGGGTGCTTCTGGACGGGTGCTTCTAGATGGATGCTCCTCGATGGGTGCTCCTGCCGGCGCCGCCTGCTTTGGCCATGTGCTTCGGGAGGGGTTCTCCAGGCAAGATGCCCCCACCAGCGTCATGTGCCGCCATATCCGTAGCACCAGGCTCCAGGTCACTAGTGTCCGTACAGCGGCTTCACCTAGTGGTCTTGCCGGTGGCTTTTAGTGGTCCTTTGGGGCTTGTGGTATGGTGCTCAAGCTTTCTTCTTGGGGAATCCATCCTTGCTTGCGCTCTCGTATTAAAGTATCAAACAGTTTATGCTACTTATGCTAGCAGGCCTAGTTTAGTCCTAGACTTGCCTCGTGTGTTACCTTCCTTGCAAGACGTACGCCTCCTCATGCTATGCACTTTTGAGGCACACTCAACGTTTTCTCGAGCGACTTTGTATGTGCCTCGCGTGGCTCACCACGCCATGTGGTGAACCACGTGAGGCTTGTGATGCAACCCAATAGGGGTCAGGCACCAAAGCTGCTGCTCCTCATTCTTCATAACAGTTCTTGCAACTACGCTCTCCTCGATCTCCTCTCGCTCTCTCGTCTCGATACCCCCCTCCGTCGCGCTTGAGAGCCCCGCCCCTCACAGCTCTTGAGAGCCCCGACCCCCACTGCAACCAAGTGTCACACTCCCCACCTCCCAAACCCAAAATGCCTCACTGTCGGGTCTCTCTCCTCCTCCACCCCTCTCCCTCTACTCCCTCCCAGGCCAGTACGGTCATGTTCAGCAGATACAACAATAAATATAGATGTAGACATAGACATTGAGATGTACATAGATTCATCTATACCTGTATAAATAGAAATGGGCGTGGATAAAGAAATGTTGTTGTAGATATAGATGTAGATGTGTGTTATGTAGATACAAATGAACAAATAGATAGATGTAAAGATAAAAACATACGTGAATGTATCTATTGTAATATGATTATAGAGATGTGTGGAAGCATATAAACATTAAAAAATAGATGGAAAGATATATACATACATATTGATCCATGAATAAATAGAACTAGACATAGAGATATAAAATTGAACTAAACATTGTGTTTTTCTATACTTTGTTCATTGTGTAACCCTTTGCATCTTAACTCTAACATTGAAACCTTTTTTTAAGTTCTTACCATATCCAAGGAAAAGAGAGAGAGAGAGAGAGAGAGAGAGAGAGAGAGAGAGAGAGAGAGAGAGAGAGAGAGAGAGAGAGAGAGAGAGAGAGAGAGAGAGAGAGAGAGAGAGAG
>SZWC01014932.1:4627-14867 GCA_023375785.1 Penium margaritaceum
TAGATATAGATATAGATATAGATATAGATATAGATATAGATAAAGATATAGATATAGATATAGATATAGATATAGATATAGATATAGATATAGATATAGATATCGATGTAGATATAGAGATATATTGATATAGATATAGATATTGATATATATACATATATATGTAAAGATTTAAACATATAAATATAGTTGGATGTAATTATAGATAGAGATATGGATATAGATTTAGATATCTTTATCAACATTGATATAGATGTAGATGTAGATATAGATGAATACATATAGATGTAAGGAAGTAAGTAGATCAATTTTGATATACATATAGATTAATATATAGATCAAGATATAGATGTTTTTATGGATGAAGATATCAATATATACAATTGTATAGAAAACGTATACATATTCATAGATATTTATGCATGGATATCAATTTCATAACATAAAGACATGTAGAAAATTTGATATTATCATATAAAATTTCAAAATTTTGAAAATGAATTGTTAGTTTTTTATCTTAATTAAATCGTAAAGACAAAATGCCATGTGGATGATTGAATAATGTTAATAAAAATTGTGGCAGAGGGGTAGATTTTCATACATATGAAGGTATTGGGATATGCAAAAAAGGATATGAGCTTCAGTTTGACTATTATTGTATAATAACATTTTGTTCTATTTTTAATTGATGTGCATATGATCATATAAGTACATCAAATTTTATTTAATAGTGATTTTTTTATTTGTTCCGGTTTCTATTGGTTTGAAAGATTAGGTTTGCATATTTTCACATTTTTCATCTTTCACATCACATCAAATAGTACTTAAATCGTTTTCATTCGAAATTTTATTTGTCACTTTTTTCATTGGAACATTCGAATCTCTTGAATTGTTGTCTTGTTTGATCAGTTATGGCAATGATTGCTCTGTTGTTATCATCTCTGTGGTCTAGGTGGTCAACATGAGCTTCCGTACGTTTACTCTGAACCTGAAAGGAACTTCGTTCTGTACGACTGTTTGTGCCATTTTAGTTTAGGGTCGTTCGTTTCGGTGTTCGGCAGCACTTTCAGTCACAAAGACCGGAATGGGGGGACCTAGTCCTTAGACTCGAACGTCAACTCCGCGTTCGCACTTGCAGTTTTAACAACCCGCATTGAAGTCGCAAAAATATCACCCCCCGCGCAATCTTTTTCACTGTTAGCTACCCACATCTAGGACTCCGCTGTCAGATGAAAGTGCGACATTGCAGTGTTTTTTAGCGAAGGTTACAGCAAAACTGCGAACATCTTCATCGAGATGCTTGCCCCTCAATTCATCGACACGGTCCCTTATTGAAGTCCGAGGCGTTGGTTGGTTCGCCGTTTCGCTGGCATTGATTGCAGTCAAGATCGCTGATGGGTTTAGAGTCTGCTAGCAAGTTGAAAATTCACGCCGTCTATTTTTTTTCTTTAAAAATGGCACCATACTCGATCGCGGAATGAATTTTAGTAGTGTGGTCCTTGGAATGGATTCGGTTCAGTGTCGCCAAACAAGGGATGGGAATTTCCTTCGCCTTTGTTTCATTTCACTGTTTCAATTTCATTCCCTGTGAATTCATAATCTTTGAAAAAGGTATCGCTAAGGTAGGCCCCATCTAAGATTGAAAGACTCGAACTCGTATATGAATAGAAGAATGTCATCGACTTCATCGAAGATCTTTTCATTGCAGTGCCTTCCTCAATACAAACGCGCATGCTGTTGACCCCAATGTTTTGCTCTAATAACCATTTTTTACGTGCAAGCAAATTGAAAAAGCTTGGGGGATCATACCATAATATGTCAATGACACATACCGCGATAGAAATCAGAAGCTGCAACCCTGTATCTCAATCTCAGTAATGTTTTCCAACAGTGAAACAAGTATCGTTCATAAATCCGCCCTTTCACTGCAAACAAAAAGAGACATCGTTAAATTGCTGTTTCCTCGGTCTTTCGAAATGAAGACATGCCTGCTGGCGTATCTTCCAATAGCGAATTGTGAATGCTTGAGATGATGACAAAAACGTTGAACACTGTGGGAGTCGGTATGATTACCTCTTTGCAACCTTGGACACGGCAGAAAAGAAAAGGACATTGGTGACGAGGCAGGCATCGGGTGCTGAAGTCCTCATTATCTGTACTGAAGCAAAAGCGAAATTGAAGAAACCGATTAGTCAGATATTTTGATTGAAAATAAAAAACACAACAGAATTTAAAAAACATCTCGCGAATCCGGGTAAGTTCAATTCATAATAATCAATGATCATTCGACCCCAAGGCTTTACAAATTCATCATGCTTTCAATAGCCATTACAATGTAACACCACATTTGACATCAATGGCTCAAATGGACATGGTGCAGATATAACAAACAGTGATGGGATTGTGAAAAAAATTGATCAATCCTCAAAAAATTGAGAATACATACAAACATGTCACCAAAAAATGGAGGAAATGTTGTGTCCTAGGCCCTCAAGTCAGGAAACACATGCACTACAATATCGTAAGGAGTTGCTTTTAGAAAATATCCCAAAAATTGAGGGGATTCAAATTATATTGGTGCGTGCCATTACTAAAGTCGACAATAGTAAGGAAACGGACCAAATCGTATCAAAACAACAAAAAACATTTCGAGGGATCTATGAACCATCCTCAACATGGTCGAATTTGTGAGAAAACGTTAGAAAACCAATGGTCAATACAATTATCCATAATGTCGTTGGCCGAGAAACATAAAAATACCAAAAATGATGTTCAGTGGGCCACAAAAAAAAACGAAAAATTAAAGATTTCATGATTTACGAACACATGTACTTCAGGGAAAAACCATTTCTCGTGTTTTTATACTTGACTCCGTGTGCATTACTCAACATACACTAGCAATGCTTGTGGTAGCAATCTATTTGGTGGTTTTCATCTTAAAGAATATAAGAGAGTTAGAAAATATAGTGTGTGGCGTTGTAGTCATGCTAATTCAACAAAGATTGAATTATTTTCCCATGGTGCCCGTTCTCGGCTATCACTTTGATGATGACCTACATCTCCAATTCCACTAGAATTAAATGAAGAGGGCCAATATATTTGCCAAGGAGTATTTTGATGGGGTCGAATTTTTGCTCTAGCATATTGCCAAGAAGGACGTCACAAATTTCCATACCCTCACATAAACAATGGTGAGAAATTAGTTGGGTTTGCATTCCATTGATCTTAAGCAGTCCGAACCATTCATGTTTAGGTTAAAATACGTTCTGGTTAGATTCTTTGATTTTTTTGGGTAAAATGGGATGAAATATTAATACTAAAAATGCCATGAAAACAACCGCAATTTTCTAAACCCTTATCTGTCCTTTGCAACGTCATAATGCTATGCCATGTGTGATCCTAGATGCTACAAAATTCTATCAATGGATATTAACTGAGTTGCGTTTTTCGTCATTGTGCTTGGGTAAGTGTGTTGGAGATGGAATTCAGCCTAGACCCTAGCAAATATCAAACAAAATCTTCCTTATTGAGATGGAAGTCACCAAACTACATGAGATTTTGGTGTAGTGAATATTCATATCCAAGTATGTTTTGGAAATTACATAATGTGTTATAGAGTAGTTTTACTATAAAAATTGGTCAAATCTATTTGTGACCACTTACATGATGGCACATTGTAAATACTAAGATTTTGTTTTTTCAAGGAATTATTACCTCACACAAAAAGCGTTTCTTGAATTTTTGGTCCTTGTCATTTATCGTGGTAACTAATACATACTAAAATTGTACCATAGGATAGAAAAAACATTATTCTTCTTTCAACATTGCTGGTGGTTATCATGTATAACGGATGTGGTCTGCTTTGTGACTAATTATGAAACCAAAACGTAGGCCCTCATGATTTTCAATCCAAGGAGGAGAGGCGAATGGTCGCCTTAGCCATTTTGGTTGAGACGAACTGTGCCACAAACAAACAGATCTTTATAGGGTATTTCTGTAAACATACAACCTAAAACCCTATCCTTCCACATGGCACATCCTTGTGAGATTAGGACCATGGCAACAAACTCAAGAGGACAAGGAGTGACAGGATGTAACTTTAATAGCAACACTCCTCTTGTCTTAAATCAAGTTTATGGTCCAAATATAGGATAGAGTTGTACTAGACTCTCGCCCAAGAGAATATTTTGAACATTAAACGTCAAGAAATCAGTCTCGAGCTTCACAAACCTCAGAAAAATATTTAAATTTTTGTTATAAATCCTAAAAATGGCTCACAAACTTCATTCCTCCTTTGGTTTGAACAGTCCAGTTTATTCTCTGCTCATAGAGGTTTCATTATCTCGTAATTTAGGATGCAAACAATGCAACATGAATAACCATTCAAGATCCATACATCAGTTTTCTTGGTTTCCAACCACGTATTCATGACCATGCGTAGGTCTAGTACACTGATTTGAACTCATGTGGCTCGGTTGGCTAAAAGTAATTTGTAGTGAGCCCATGTAACTCGGGTGCTAACGTTTTCTTTGGCTTGGGAGGCGGCAAGGTCCTAAAACATGGTTGTTGAGCACACATGTTTTCCTATTCAAAGATTGCACTCATCTTTGAAGGAGGGGGCGTTTTTTCTTTGAAGAAAGGGGCATTTTTTCTTTTCCATCAAAGTTACTTATTGGATAATGCATAGACCTAGGTGATCTTCGTCCTAACAATTATCCCCTCATTTTTGCTTAAATGGGTACCATAGGCTACCACTCATGTCCTTGTCAAAAGCATACTGCTTTTCAACTAATTCATGTGAGAAGAGAGATCTCAACAACTATGGATTCTATACACAAGCAAAGTGTTCATTACAGGATATTCAAAGAATGGGTGTACCATGTGCAGAATCATTGCTTTCAAAGTGAAAGAACACATTTTGTGTGTTACTTATACGTGATTGTGATTGAACACTTCCAAATCGCATATGTTATAATTGCAAAAACTAGTTCATTAATTGTTTTGTCATTATGTAATCACCTCAAAGGGTTCCATTGAAGAACCCTTCAATGGGTTGTGTTTACTGCGTTACAACAGTCTATGTTGCTTCAATGTCTTATGTTATGTACATTCGATACGTTTACTCTATGGAGTATTTTTCATATGCCTTTTTTAGACACTTGTAGGTGGTATTGTTGCCATTGGAGACATGTGAAAACCACCACAATCCTCGATATCACTGCAATAGCATCCAAAAACATGACTCTATGACCGTGGGAAAGAGGGCGGCTTGGTGGTCTCCTCCCCTTGGGCTCCATGAGCACAATGGGCAAACGGGAGGGGAGGACACACCCCTCTCCACCTCCTCAACATAATCAGTGCTTTGGGTGAGAAAAATAGGAGTGACTACCACTTCATTCCCCTTGTGATGCTATGAGCGCTGAAAAGGAGAGGGAGGGGGTGCACCTCTCCATATCTCCCTCTCTAGCGTAGTCAAGACATGAGACATCCCAATGTTTTTTCATCGATGGATCAGCTATGTGAAGTTCTTTGAGTAAGAGCTACCATATTATCTCTTCATAGCGCTACACATAATAGTCTGATCCATAAATCTTGTTAAGGACATGGAATCAATATCCTGCATTCATCGTCAATATATCAAACGGACTAGAATTGCTTTTCCACTGAAAACACTGGCTTTGATGGAACTATAATGGACATGGTCTGTTTTGCATCATATTACAGAATGAAAACTTAGGTTCAAACAAAATGCAATATAAGGAGGAGCGGTGAATGATCGCCTCAGCCATTTTGGCTGAAACAAAAAACATCGCAAACAAACAGGGTCATCACAAGGCATTGTTGTAAACATGCAATTTAATACCCTATCCTAGAATGTGGCACATCAATGCCTGATGAGGACCTTAGAGGCCAACTAAAGGGGAATAACAATTACACGATGGATCTTTCATTACAAAATTTCTCTTGTCTGGTCTAGTATATGAACCAAATATGGACTAGAGTGGAACAAGACTATAGCTTGAAACTATTTCTCGGATATTGAGTCGTTGAGATATTGGTTTGCAACCCCAAAACCTTGGAAACATACATTATTGAAATTTCAAATCATAAAAATGACTCTTACATCACATCATGGTCATGAAGAAAAACATTCTTGAAATAATCTTTGCCACAAGGAGGATAATGTTATGTCCCAGAGGAGTGAAGGTCCATCCCCTTCTAATGTTGATAAATGGATGCATTCGAATGGAAAGACATTGGAGCGTTCATGAATGTATCATGCAAGAATCTTTATGAGTTTTATATCAAGGAATTTTGCTACCCAATTGTGTTACTACTTTGAAGAATCTAGTTATAAGAGAATTGTATGTAGTCATTGTAGTTGATGATATCAATCATTCAGAATATGTTATATTGAATCCACAGCATTATAATCTCAACTTTAATGCCACTTTTGAAATTGATGTTCTTATACAACCAGGGTTTGTCTGTAGTGATTTCACCCAAACAATGTTTCTATTGAAAAACAATGTATATTTTGCCACACCTTATTCTTGATGTAAGCATTACAACTTGTGCCATGTGTGATACGTTTCTTTGATTTTCCTATGGCAAGAGTGTATGGCATTCATGATGTTCATTTAGCTTTCAAGTGGAATCTGTGGGTCTAATTCATTTACAGAAAAGGAAAACTTATTGTAGTTGACAATTTGAGGCTATGAGGTCGAATTTCCCGTGATAATGTTGTTCTTAGTAGCATAAAAGACAACCTTCAGAATTTTTAGCCTCATTGACATGGTCATTCCTTTAACAATTCCATGAAAGATGAATGACCAATATAGAAATTCAATATAGAGCATTCTTCAAAGAGTTCATTTCTCTTGGTGAGCACTATATTTTCTGCACGTTCATTTAAAGGTCCTCCATTCTGGTGGTATAGTCATTGATTAGGTCAGAGTTTAGTTTTTTCACTTTCAACACTTTGATATAGATATTCATTGATTCAAGCTTGTTTTCAGATACCTAATTTGATGAAATTTGTCTTTTCAAAGATATTTGTTGAGGCAAATGGCACCAAGATACCATAAGACCTATCAATTGCTCGCTGTTTAAAGTTGTTTTTTTTTGGGAGTTTTTCCTTGCTCACATTTACAAAAATCTTATGATTTAATATTCATCCTCCACCACTTCACAATACATGTGTGCCCTCCTATATGCTCTCCATTCAATGTTATCCTCGTCAAAAATTGCTTCGTTAAAAAATATTGGAAATCTCCTCTAGGCTCATGTGAAATGTTTCTTATGTAGTGATTTCCTTAGATTATTTTTAATGCCAATACTTCATGATACCAAATTTAATTCTTAGGATGGATGAGGTCTTGTGAAGAATATGAATTTATAGGTCAGGGAAATCATAGCACTTGACTGAAAATATGACAAATAGTAAAAACTAGGAGACACATGGTAAATAATAAGCACTTGAGTAGAAGACACGTGGAATAATGAGTTGTAATATTTGTTTTACAAAATTGGCATTGATTGTGATTGTAATTTTCCTTGCCAAAACAATTTTTTTGTCAAAAAGTGCACACCACAATTAGGCATACATAGGGACCTCATAAGTAATTCCTTTAGATAAAAATTGTTTTCTATGGAAGCTGGCAAGTACCTTTCAAAGAATAAAATAATTAGTAGATCCATTCACATTACACACAAAACTATATTGACATGAATTCCATTTCTTGTATATTTGTTTCTTTCCATCACATGTAGTAACATAGAAGACATTAATGTTTAATGAAAGTATGATAAATTTCTCTTTTTAATTCATTCTTGGATGATGATTTAAGTCATTCTTGACTTATCATCCCAGAAGCATATACCTATGCCATATTGTACACGACCTTTAAGTGTACACTAAATCAGAAACCACATTAAGTGGTTTCTAAAATATGGACGGTTGTAATTTATAGGAGATGTGTTCAAATAATTATGTAAGAGTCAAAAATGTATGGTTATTTTTCCTTTTTAATCCATAGAGCACAATTTTGTATGTTCTTTATCTCGTTATCATTTAGATGAGGTGGTGTAGAGCTGGAAGAATGAGTAAAATATAAAACAGGTCATTCCGATCTTAGAAAACCTCAAACAAAATTATGAGTGAAAACCTTAGGTCACGTTCATACCACTTGATAATGAAGATCATTTCCAATCTTCCTGGAATGGGAAAACATTGGGTCATGATTGCTAGCATTTTTTGAATTCTAGAACCTTTGGTATGCGATTATTGACATGAATTTTATAAAAATTACTTAAATCCATACAAAAATTCCTCTTTGAGAAATATGAAACAAATAAATTACATAGAATATGGATTTTCACATTGAAAATACTTATAAAACCATTTGGAAGACATTTCTTTCCTTCGTCATTTTCAATTAGTTTTCTATGACCAAATTCATAAAAAGTAATCTTCTTGTATTCTTTATAACCAAACCATAACATTGATAAGGAGTTCAAGAAAAGTTATTGGTTTTCCATGATTAAGTTAAAGAATACATTTAAAGAAATTGTAATGTTTTTTCTCTTGTAGACCTGTGCCATGTACACCTCTACATACACCACACTCAATGTTGAATACACCTCTCCATATACTTCTCACATAAACATTCACTCTCAGAAACCACTCATCCAACCTTCCAAATTTATGTTGCAAGGACATATCAACATTGAAAATCAGTGAAATGTTTAATGTGCAACCAATGAATCTCGAAGTAAACCTCCACATTCAATCCACACTTGCACTTGGAGCCCCGTGCCTACTTTTCCATCTACCTCTTGCCTAGCCCATGGGACATCATACACAAGACTCCATATTTGTGCACCTCCTAATACACTAACCACACACAATTTCACCTTACCTCGTCCTCTCACACAGCCTTCAACACTTTCGTTTCTTAAATCATGCAACATCATATGCTTCTATACAAGACTATTTACAAATGAGACACTTAAGCGTACACATGCGAATCCAATCCCATCATAAACTTTCAACCCAACCCCTTCCACCTTGTTTAGACATCAATATACGCTAGTGTCCAATTTCACTTGCACCACATTCATACATTCATGCAACATTACATTCACTCCCCACATGCACATTGACCCAACAAACTCCCCTCCCCCTATATCCACTTCAAGACTAACCCACCTGATTTCGTACAATAGTGTCAAAATACAGTAAGAAATACCGCATCACTCATACACCTTATGAAATCCCCACATAAACTTTCACCTCCCTCCCCCCTATCCACCAACATGTAGCTCCATCCCCAAAAAATAGTAATCTGTTATGTGGCTTCCTGGAAACTTCATACTTCACCATTTTTTAAAATAATGAATGAAATGTATTTGACAAAGTCTACCATGGAATTCTACAGAAGCACATATTCATGAAATTTCAATCAGTGCATGTGTGACATAGCCATAGTTGTTTTGTACTTATTGACATTTCCCTAATTTTAAGATGTTTTCTTTTGTTGGGAATTATGTTTCCTATATAAGAATACCGAATCTTACTTTTATGTGGGAGCCATAGTGTAACCCTTCTCCGTCCTCTTTCTTGTGATATGACCTTAAAGTAGACAATGATTTCCAACTTCAGCCACCAATGTGACTTGGATCAGACTCAACATTAGCTCAAGTGGATATCCGCAGATTGTTTCACATGCACTACCTAGTAGGGCGGACTCACAACATGGCCTTCGTGCTAGGTGGACTAGATGAGGATTGCGCTTGGTGACACACTGCACTCTCGAAGCCGGACAAGCGAATCTTCAATAATAGTCATCTGACCATTCAATCTTAGCACTTGATCTAAAACGTTACCATCTTTGGCTCTCTTAAGTCTCCCCATTGGACCTACAACCTTCAACAATAAGATTGAAGTGCGCACCAAGTTAAGAAATAGAGGATGAAAGGCATTTATTCAAATCTTCACTACTTCATTGTTTATTTACTTTTATTTAAATCCATTTAGAAATGTTTTCTTATAATATAAAACCACTGAAATTTACAGGTAGAATGATGTTTTAAAGATATGAGACTGAAAGGTAAGATTGTTATAAAAAAACATCATGGAAACATGTTGACAGCTTTCCATCTCTACATCTCTCTCTCCCTCTCTCTCTCTCTCTCTCTCTCTCTCTCTCTCTCTCTCTCTCTCTCTCTCTCTCTCTCT
>SZWC01014932.1:20582-32059 GCA_023375785.1 Penium margaritaceum
TACTCACCTTGTTCTTCCTCCTCCTGCTTCCCTCTGCTCTTTCTGCTCTTTCTTCTCTCTTTGCTCCCTCCCTCACCTCTCCCTTTCTCTGCGCTCCCTTCCACCTCTTTCTTTCTTTCTCTCTACTCTCTCCCTCGCTCCGCTCTATCTCTCTCTATCTCTCTCTCCTCTCTCTCTCTCTCTATATCTCTCTCTCCATCTCTGTTTCTCACCTTCTCTGTCTCCACTCTCTCTCTCTCTCTCTCTATCTCTCTCTCTCTCTCTCTCTCTCTCTCTCTCTCTCTCTCTCTTTCTCTCCTTTCCCTTGCTCACCCTCCCTCCCTCCCTCCTCCTTCCCTATCTCTATCTGTGTCCCCCACTCAATGTTCTCTCTTCTCTCTCTCTGCCCTCTTTCCCTCCCTCGCTCTCTCTACCTTGTCCTCTCTTTCCCTCGTCTCCTCTCTCTCTCTCCCCCTGTCCTTTTCTTCTCTCCCCCTCTCCTTTTCTTTTCTCCCCCTCTCTCTCTCTATCTCTCCGTGTTCTCTCACTCTCTCTTCCCACTCTCTCCCTCCCTCTCTCTCTCTCTCCATCCCTCGACTCTCTCTCTCTCCACCCTCTCTCTCTTTCTCTCTCTATCTCTTCCTGTCCCTCTCCCTTTCTCTTTGCTCTCTCACCCTCTGCTCTCTCTTATGTCCCTCTTTGCCTTATTTGCTTTCCTTTTTCTCTCTCCCTCTCCCTCCCTCTCTCTCTATCTCTCTTTTCTCTCTATCTTTCTCTCTTTGCTATTACTCTCCCTCTCTCTCCCCGTTCTCTCTCTCTCTCTCTCTCTCTCTCTCTCTCTCTCTCCCCCTATCTATGTCTCCCTCCCTCTCTCTCTCTCTCTCTTGCTCTCTCTCTGTCTTTTCTGCTCTCTCCTCTCTCTCTGCTCTCCTTCTCTCCTTTCTCTCTCCCTCCATCTCTCTTTTCCCTCTCTGCTCCCTCTCCCCACTCTCTTCTTCCTCTCTCTCTCTCTCTCTCCTCTCTCATCTCTCTTTGCTCTCTCTCCCTACTCGTCCCCTCTCCTTTCTCTCTCCATCTCCATCTATCTCTCCTCTCTTTGTCACTGTACCTCTCTCTTGCTGAGGCCCTCCTCCTCCCTTCCTTTGCTGTCATTTTCTTTCTCCTTCCTATCCCTTCTCCCCTCTTCTCTCTCTCTCTCTCTCCCCTTTCTCCTCTTTATCTACTCTCCATATCTTCCTTCTCACACCCTCTCCATCTCTCGATGCCCTCTCTGCTCCCTCTTCCAACTATCTCCTACTGCTCATTCTCTCTCTCCCTCTCCCTCTCTCTCTCTATTATCTCTCCTTGCTCTTCCCCTCTCCTTTCTATCTTCCTCTCCATCTCTCTCTCCTCTCTCTCTACCTCTCTCTTGCTAAGACCATCATCCTATCTTCCTTTGTCCCTCTCTGCCTCTCCTTCCTCTCCCTTCTTCCCTTTGCTTTCTCTCTCTCTCTCTCACATCGCTTCTATCTCTACTCTCTCTCCATGCTCCCCTCTGCTCTCTCCCTGCTCTCTCTCTCCTCTCTTCCTATCTCTTTCCCTCTCCTTCTCCCTCCTATCTTTCTCTCTTTCTCTTCCTCTCTCCCTCTCTCTCTCCTTCCCTCTCTCTCTTTCCTCCTACGTTTTTGCACCTCCTTACCTCACCCCCTCCTCTTCCCCAACCCCTCCCCTCTATTTGTCCCTCCTTTACCTCACTCTTCGCCATTCCCCTCCCTTGCCTCCTATTTTCCCTGGCCTGTTTTCCCTCCCAGTTGCTCTTCCACGTCCTTTTCTTCACCCTCTCTTTCCCATCCCCTGTACTCCTGTTTCTGGCTTTCTTGCACCAACCTTGCTTTTCCTGTCGTGCCGACTCCGGTTCCCCCGGATTTGTCCTGTCCTCTTCGTGCTGGCCTATCTCTCTCACTCTCTGGACTACGTCTCCTCCCATCGGTGAGCTCGTTCCTTGTTTTCCGTGATCGCTACCTTCGATACTGCTCATCTATCTTATCTCTTGATTCCTTTTCCTCTTCTTCTGCTTCTTTTATTCTTTTCCTTCCTCGTCTCTCTTATCCTTTTTCTCTTTTGTCCTTCCCAATGCTCGAATATCTACGCCTTGTGTGCACTCTCCTTGCGCCTCATGTGTGCTTTTGTGCGGCTTGTTTCCACGGACTTTTCCTACTACACTGTGTTCAACTCCCCAACTTGTCCTTCTCTCCCTGCCCTGCTCCCCTGCTCGCTCTCCTCTCTCACTGATTTTTCTCCTTCCTTCGTGCCTCTTTCCCTTACCAGATTCACCCCTTTTTTTTCCTCTCCTTGTGCGCTCAAGTGCCCCTCCTTTTTCTCTCTCTTCCTTGTGTGGTCGGATCGATTGGACCTGGCTCGTGAAAAGTCTTGCCCTTCATTTTGAGAGCAACGAAGTTGGAATAGATGTTTTATATTGGATCACCATTTGTGGGGGCACCAAAGTCGAAAATACGTGAGCCATGGAGAAAACACAATGCCTGGGGTATGCAAAAGGCTAATTTATGCAAACGTTGGGCCCTTGATGGAAAAGGATGTTGAACAGTAAAAGTATAGAAATTGTTTGACATAAAATATGTAGATCAAAAAAGAACTTGGACTTCTTTATATTCCTCCATTTTGAAAGCTAAATTCTCCATTCAGATCATGAAATTAGGTTTAATGAATCAGATTTGGTAAGGTTTTTAATTCAGCTACCATACACAATCCTATTGTGCATGCACAACACAACGGGTTTTCACTTTAAGGTCATTTTTAACATTTGACCCAAATGCATGAATACATAAGCCATTTGTATAAGAAACATTGGCACAGTAATTAACAACAATTAACCATTTATCCCAAGACCACTTATTTTGCTCATGCCTTTTCTTCCATGTGCAGTACATCCCTTTCCACCTTCATTCATTCCCCTTTCCCTTTCCCTTCAAATATTTAGCATCTATTTCATCCTTTGCAGGCCTTCCCTAGGCGCCTTCCCTTATGGATAAATCTTGGTTTATGTATTGTTTCATACATGTATATATACAGATATATATCCTTGTTTCCATGAATAAATAACTGATATCAGAATTTGTTTTTTATAGAAGATCCTAGCCTATCAGTGGTTCACACATCCTTGTGTCTTTGGCCATTGTCAAACATGTTCAATGTGCTCAAGGATCTGATCTCTGTTCATCTTATTCATGCTCGTATAGATCGTTTTCAGTTTTATTTTGAGTTCCTCACATAGATATAATCCCACGCAAATCACACCCTCCCTTCATCCCTTACCTTTCCCTCCACACTGTCCTTTTTTATTACTTTTCAACTTCCACTATCCATTCCTCTTCACCTCACCATGTGTGCCTTTTTTTACCATGCCCTTCTGTATTTACCTTGTCTAAGCTTTGCCCTTTTGTTTACCTTTTATTTATTTGATCATTCACCTCCTTTCTCCAAGTCAACCCTCCTTGAAAAAAATCCGTTCTTCACCCTTATATCGTTCTCATCATCCTACCCTCCTTTGCAAAATACAGCCCTCTTCATCCATTGCCTCATCCGAAGCCTTTGCTCTTCTAATTTGTTCTCTGTTTTAGTTTAACAAAACCTTTATCTTATCCAAGACTCATCTTTCCACCCACATATCCCACTTTTCACCTACCATCACACCTTCATTTCCATGTCTCTCCATATATGGTTGATGGCGGGCCAATCACGCACTGGGTTTTGAGTGCGCTCTAGTAGTGCGCTCGCACTAGGCAAGGGCACTGAAATTCTAGTG
The DNA here is from genome assembly GCA_023375785.1 of Penium margaritaceum. Lineage (NCBI taxonomy): Eukaryota > Viridiplantae > Streptophyta > Zygnematophyceae > Desmidiales > Peniaceae > Penium > Penium margaritaceum. The sequence continues at coordinate 24,364 of SZWC01014932.1, forward strand.
TACTCAAAATGTGTATGTACACATGGAGTATGTACATAAACGAGCCCCACATACAACCCCCCCATAGGGGTGGAGGTCTAGTTTTCCATAGAGGACAAAATCACGCACTGAGTACGTGATCAGTGTATTTTTGTGTGGGGAACGGGCGCATTTCCCGTATACACTAGCCCCACGCACTGGAACCCTCCATAGGGGTGGGGATCTAGTTTTTGATGTAGGATAAAATCACGCACTGAGTGCCTGATCAATTTACTTTTGTTGGGGGAATGAGCGCAATGCACTCATACACTAGCCCCACGCACTCGGCTCCTCCATAGGGGTGGAGGTCCAGTTTTCCATATAGGATAAAATTACACACTGAGTGCGTGATTAGTGTATTTTTGTGTGGGGAACAAGTGCACTGCCCTCATACACTAGCCCCACGCACTGGACCCCCCCATAGGGGAGGGGGTCCAGTTTTCCATGTAGGACAAAATCACGCACTTAGTGCATGATTTGTGTCCTTTTGCGTGGGGAACGAGCGCACTGTCCTCATTCACTAGCCCCACGCTCTCGACCCTCCATAGAGGAGGGGGTCTTGTTTTCCATAGAGGACAAAATCACGCATTGAGTGGATGATCAGTGTGTTTTTGTGTGGGGAACAAGCGCACTGCCCTCATACACTAGCCCCACGCACTGGACCCCCCATAGGGGAGGGGGTCCACTTTTCCATATAAGACAAACTCACACACTGAGTGCGTGATCAGTGTACTTTTGTGTGGAGAACGAGCGCACTGGCCTCATACACTAGCCCTACGCACTGGACCCCCCCCATGGAGGAGGAGGTCCAGTTTTCCATAGAGGACAAAATCACGCACTGAGTGCGTGATAAGTGTACTTTTGTGTGGGGAATGAGCGCACTGCCCTCATACAGTAGCCCCACGTACTAGACCCCCCCATAGGGGTGGAGGTCCAGATTTTCATATAGGATAAAATCACACACTGAGTGCGTGATCAGTGTATTTTTGTGTGGGGAACGAGCGCACTGCCCTCATACACTAGCCCAACGCACTGGACCCCCCCCATAGGGGAGGGGGTCCAGTTTCCATGTAGGACAAAATCACGCACTTAGTGCGTGATTAGTGTCCTTTTGCGTGGGGAACGAGCGCACTATCCTCATTCACTAGCCCCACGCTCTGGACCCTCCATAGAGGAGGGGGTCCAGTTTTCCATAGAGGAAAAAATCACGCACTGAGTGGGTGATCAGTGTATTTTTGTGTGGGGAACGAGCGCACTGCCCTCATACACTAGCCCCATGCACTGGACCCCGCCATGGGGGCGGGGGTCCACTTTTACATATAAGACAAAGTCACACATTGAGTGCGTGATCAGTGTACTTTTGTGTGGAGAAGGAGCGCACTGGCCTCATACACTACCCCCACGCACTCGACCCCCCCATAGAGGAGGAGGTCCAGTTTTCCATAGAGGACAAAATCACACTCTGAGTGTGTGATCAGTGTACTTTTGTGTGGGGAATGAGCGCACTGCCCTCATACACTAGCCCCACGCACTGGACCCCCCCATAAGGGTGGGGGTCCAGTTTACCATATAGGATAAAATCACACACTGAGTGCATGATCTGTGTACTTTTGTGTGGGGAACAAGCACACTTCCCTCATACACTAGCCCCACGCACTGCACCCTCCCATAGGGGAGGAGGTCCAGTTTTCCATTGAGGAAAAAATCACGCACTGAGTGCGTGATCAGTGTGTTTTTGTTTGGGAAACGAGCGCACTGCCCTCATACACTAGCCCCACGCACTGGACCCCCCCAGAGGGATGGGGGTCCAGTTTTCCATAGAGGAAAAAATCACGCACTGAGTGCGTGATCAGTGTATTTTTGTGTGGGGAACAAGCGCACTTCCCTCATACACTAGCCCCACGCACTGGACCCCCCCATAGGGGAGGGGATCCAGTTTTCCATATAGGACAAAATCACACACTGAGTACGTGATCAGTGTATTTTTGTGTGGGGAACAAGCGCACTGCCCTCATACACTAGCCCCAGGCACTTGATCCCCCCACAGAGGAGGTCCAGTTTTCCATAGAGGACAAAATCACGCACTGAGTGCGTGATCAATGTACTTTTGTGTGGAGAACGAGCGCACTCGCCTCATACACTAGCCCCACGCACTGGATCCCCCCATAGAGGAGGAGGTCTAGTTTTCCATAGAGGACAAAATCATGCACTGAGTGCGTGATCAGTGTACTTTTGTGTTGGGAATAAGCGCACTACCGTCAAACACTAGCCCCAGACACTGGACCCCCCCCCATAGGGGAAGGGATCCAGTTTTCCATATAGGAAAAAATCACGCACTGAGTGCGTGATCAGTGTATTTTTGGGTGGGGAAGGAGCGCACTACCCTCATATACTAGCCCCACGCACTAGACCCCCCCATAGGGGAGGGGATCTCGTTTTCCATATAGGAAAAAATCACGCACTGAGTGCGTGATCAGTGTATTTTTATGTGGGGAACGAGCGTACTGCCCTTATACACTAGCCCCACGCACAGGACCCCCTCATAGGGGAGGAGGTTCAGTTTTCCATAGAGGATAAAATCACACACTGAGTGCGTGATCAATGTATTTTTGTGTGGGGAATGAGCACACTGCCCTCATACACTAGCCCCACGCACAGGACCCCCCATAGGGGAGGGGGTCCAGTTTTTCATATAGGACAAAATCACACACTTAGTGCGTGATTAGTGTATTTTTGTGTGGGGAACGAGCGTACTTCCCTCATACACTAGCCCCACGCACTGGACCCCCCATAGATGAGGAGGCCCAGTTTTCCATAGAGGATACAATCACGCACTAGACAGGTGCAGTCGAAAACAAGTGCAGAAAAATGCCCCCATTAATCATACCTCTGTCTCTCTACCTTCTTTGTTTTACACAATTATGAACATTATAAACCTCAACTCCGTGCTCCTTTTCTCTTGACACATGTTCCATTGCCTCCTCACAACAACCCTCCTCTCTCCTCTCCATTTTCACCCTTGAACTCGATGAGTGCCTTTAAGTGTGCCTAATGAGACCTTTGTCTAATTTGAATTCTTCCACTAAAATTAGCCTTTTCCTCTTATTCATAACCCGTATAAGATCAAAATGTAAGAACTATTTCTCAATAGTCCCCTTTATTACATGCCCTCGTTTTTTATTATTCCCTCTCATCCATCATTTCTCTTCCCACACCCTAGTTTATGGAACCAATCATTACTCAATCTCTACATCATGCACATCCTCTTTTTAATCCATAATTAATAAAACTTTGAATTTCCTGTATCGAAATCATATCTCTCATATACATTACATAGCACAATAATGATTCCAACACTTCATTTATTTTCCTTTTCTGGTAAAAAACCAATATTTTGTGGGGGAACAACTTCTTTCCGTACATGAATCAATTTTGTTTTCATTTACATAGTCATGTCAAGAAGTAGATGGGGTATGCACGAGTTCCCACCTAGGGAGCAAGTTCGGGTGTAATAGTGAACCCATCTTTGTGTGAAAGCCTTTGTAATTCTCTTGTTTATTCCATTATTTTTGCTATCTTGTTAACATTTTAGACATTAATTTTTCATGTTGCGGCGAGGATGTTGTACTCATGATCTTTTTAACTCGGATGAGATTTGAATATTCCTTGACTTTGACCATGATTACTTAATTAAATTATGAGAAAAACAGGTTATCTAAAACATTTGATACAATTTTGAGTAATGTTTTCATGAATTAAATCCACAATGAAACCTTAAAAGGATAAGAAGTTATTTTAATTAAATTAAACATGAAACAATAATTTATTATAGAAGGGAAAAATGAATCTAAACCAAGAACAAACCATTATGCCATTACCTTGAAATTGCTGATAATTCTCGTAAAAACAGAAACAAATAGCATAAATGTTACTTCTGTTTTTGAAAAGGGCTGAAAATATTATAAAGATATAAATCATAACATAAATGACACTTTTCAAACTTCCCATGGCAACCTTTCTATGCCACTTCTATGCAACCAACTCTTGAGACAAATTTGACGCAACATCGTGCCAACCTCCCACCTTGGTTGGCAAGACTCTAAATATTTCAATACCAAAGTAAATATGGTCAAGATTCCAATATTTATCCGCAAAGAAGAATTATAGAACGATAGAGATTTACTTTTATTGAAGGTTATTCATGGTGGCTGATGGAACGTTCTTAAAGTGACCCTATACTTAGTTTCCAAGGCATTATTTATAATGTCTAGTTACTGTTTCAGGTCTTATTTTTCATGCATTACTTGGAGGCTCTCAGTAGGAAGTTGGTGCTGCCATATGCTAGTATTCCTACATACTCCGATTTATATTAACAATTTTAAATTAGACAACGCCTTCCAAGATTACAATTTTGAATTCTGATTTGGTTATATTAATAGAATAAAGTACACCAGCTAGAACATTTGCTCGTTGCATCTTACAACGAGCTCATTTTAAATGCACGATGTGGCTTTTGTAAACTGCTACATGGATTGTGTATGCCAGAGTCGTTTTTTTCAACCTTTGTTACAATTTCACTTCACTCAAAAAAGATGGTCAACAGCATCAAAATTAAGTTTGACGTTGATTTGCAACATTTTACAGTCTTATATATAGTGCACACTCAAATTTTTAATTTATAAAATACCACAATAATTATGAGAAAGTAAAATGCATGAATGAAAATTTTAATCCATTAGCTTGAATTAAATTGGCATCCGGAGTAGAAACTTCACACAAAGTTATTCCAATGAGCTGAAAATTTGGTTCTCCACCACGTTTTGGAAGTAGAAAATTTATAATGAATATTAGAATATAATTAATTATTTCTTCATACTTAAGATTAACAAAAAATCTCTTCCTCTATAATTTTCTTATTTTATATATTCGTACAAAATAATACTGAATATTAGTATTTTGGGAAGACCTTGATGATAAATTTGGTTTTCAAAAGATCAAATGTGTTTGATCTAATTCTGCTAAGATATGTTTCACCATTTTGTAGATCATGCGATGGAATAAAATGTACAATTTGAAAGCAAATTATACATTGATTTCTCATTTGAGCTGGTAGGAGAAGGGTTTCTTTGCATCATCAGGCTTGAAAGTTCATTTTGGGTTATGATATAACAAATATTATAATGAATGACCAACCCCCAATGTTATGCATTCTTTGTGCCATACCATCTTTCAAATTTATACCTCTAAATTTCCCTTCTTATAATTGTATTCTACATAGATTAGGTTCTTTATATGAATTCCTTTCCTCAAATATTCTCTTTAAGTGATGTTTTGAGGTTTTCTTATATTTAATCCGATCAGTTAAAAACTACAAGACAACATTGAAAGGAACATACAATAGGTATTTTGCATGAAACAAAAACGTTTGCCCATTGGTATTGAAGAGGATGAAGGTTTTAAGAAACCAAAAGTTTCGTAACCTTTTAAAAAAAAACTAAATTCAAGGCATTAGGAAAGAAACAATATTCACGTGGTGGAATACGTTAATTTGCAGATTTAAAGTATTATCACTTGGATGTCCAGTTTGAAAGAAAAACGATTTCCCAATATATTATGACAATGTATTATAATTCTTTAAGATAAAGTTCTACTTATTTCATAATTTATATTGATAAAAGTCTTCATTATATTCAAGTTACTTATTCAATTAATGAAAACGGAAACAATGAGAATGATTCAAAGTAAAAAAGAAACTCAAACACGTTCTAGGGTAGAAATTATTTTGTACGATATTTTATGGATATGGTTACGCTAATAGAGCTTACTTGATTTTTACATGTAAAACACAAAGCATAAAATATATTTAATGAAGTTGGGAAAGAAAAAGCATATTCTTTTCAAGCATAGAATGTCAAAATATTGGTTAAATGGATTTATTTATTTTATTTCACTCTTTTAAGGTGACAAAATCAACTTGAAATTAAGGATGTATTTGAAATTAACGATGTATGCTTGGTCTTTCACACTATCTTTGTATTGCAAGGATTTTATTCGTGAAACTCAACTTGCAATGAACGAAGGATTTGCAGCCAATATGTTATTATACCTGGTATTTAAACTACAAGGACCCTTGTGATGATGTAGTAAAACAAATTTATGTTCATGATAGAAACTAGAACGCTCATCCCTGTCGTGGACATGGTCTACACAAGATATGTTTCCCAATTCCAGTGTTATGCAACGGCTACAAGCCGCTTGGCAGGTCCTCGTGCACGGATCCGTTTGGGATGACGCGCAGGTAAGACCCTTCGACCAAAGCACCGTATATGACTAGGTTCATGCTTACATTTATGTAACTTCTTGGTCTAAACAATCTATTCTTCTCATCATGGCATCAAGCCACTGATCTAGACATTTAACCGTCAACTTTTCTTCTGTATTCAACACATTGTCCTACGATACCTCTAATCCACGGTTTCATCATCATAAGCGTCGCTTCTCCCCTTCTGCCTACTAGCCGTGTGCTGCCGTTGTTCTGATTTCTCCCCCGGGCGCGTTGGTGCTTTTCCCCTCTTGCTCGTCTCCTCATTGCCTTTTTTTCTATCTCGGCGTACGTCTCCCCTTTCGCACGCGTCGTGTACATCATTCACACATGGAGCCTGTTGACGCACAATGCCTGTTGGCTCGCGATGGCCGTACGCATCATCTGCATTCACGTGCAACGTTCGTTGGCGTTTGTGGTGTGCGGCGCCTGCCCCCCACCACCCTCATCCCTTCGACACGTCCCAAGGGCTTGATCGCTGCCGTCGTCGCCTTTCACCGTGGCGCCGCCATCGTCACTTCGCCTCGGTAGGCGCCACCTTCCTTTTCCCCCCTCTCTCCCTCGCTTCCCTTCCTCCTCCCCTCTGAGCTTCCATTCGTCATCTACCCCTCGCCCCTCCGCCTTCCTCCACCCTCCCTCTACCCTCCCTCTCCCCTCCTATTATCCTCACTTCTTCCTCCCTCCATCCTCCCTCCATCCTCCCTCTGCCCTCACTTTTCCCTCCCTTTCCCCTCCCTCCATCTTCCCTCAGTCCTCCCTCACTCCTCCCTCCATCCTCCCTCCATCCTCCCTCCATCCTCCCTCTTTTCTCCCTTTGTCCTCCCTCCGTCCTCACTTCGCCCTCCCTCCGCCCTCCCTTCCCCCTCCCTTTGTCCTCCCTCCATCCTCCCCCCTTTCTCCCTCAGTTAACCCTTTTCCCTCCCTCCACCCTCCCATTTTCCTCCCTCCGTCCTTCCTCTTCCCTCCCTCCACCCTCCCTCCGCCATCCCTTCTTCCTCCATCCGTCATTCTCCTCCCCTCTAACCCCCTCTAGTGTGCTCCCAACCCTTGATTTTGACCCCCCCTTCCATTCTCTGACCCCTTGTCCTCCCTCTGCCTCCCATCCTCCCTCTTCCTCCACCCTCCCTCTGGCCTCCCTCCACCCTCCCTCTGCCCCACCCCCTCCGCCCTCCTTTTGCCCTCCCTCCACTCTCCCTTTTCCCTCCCTCGGTCCTCCCTATTTCCTCCCTTTGCCTTCCCTTTGCCTTCCCTCGACCCTCCCTCCACCCTTCCTCCACTCTCCCTCCACCCTCTCACCCTCCTTCCGCCCTCCCTCTGCCCTCCCTTACTCCTCCCTCCACCCTCCCTCCACCCTCC
>SZWC01014933.1:53761-72110 GCA_023375785.1 Penium margaritaceum
TCTACTAGTGACTAGTCTACTACTAGTGACTAGTCTACTACTAGTGACTAGTCTACTGCTAGTGACTAGTCTACTTCTAGTGACTAGTCTACTACTAGTGACTATTCTACTACTAGTGACTAGTCTACTTCTAGTGACTAGTCTACTACTAGTGACTAGTCTACTTTTTAGTGTTTAGTCTTCAACTACTGACTAGTCCACTACTAGTGACAACTCAACTGCTAGTGACAAGTCTATTACTAGTGACTAGTCTATTACCTGTGACTAGTCGACTACTGTTGGAATATGCTTTTCTGTGTACCAATGGGCAAAAGTATAAAACCGGCCGAGGGCCAGGGGAGGCATGCCTTCCCTGATCCTCAGCCACATTTACTCTAATCATATCATTTACCCCTTACCTACCCAGTTACTGGCTCCGGTGTTAGACAGAGGAGCTCATCCCTCTGCGACCCTTTACCAGCCACAAGTGCATTAATGACTTTAGTCATGCCAATATCTCCGGCACAGGTAGACTATATTTTTCATGTCATTGCTCTACTGTTGCCAGTGACTCTGAGAAAGACTGGATGGAGCAAGAGAATCGAGACAGTCGACGTGGCACAGCGCGAGCACAATATCCGGCAGGATCATCGCGGACTCAATATCCGGAGCCGGTAACAGTGCCAGCTGAACAACCGACAAGATCAAGCCTGACTGGCTACCGACAGCATTGAACAGCACATCTCCTGCCGTCTGGGAAGACCGCTACCAACGCGCTGACCGAGTCAACGCGCGGAGGACCAAAGCACTATTTAGTTTAGACTAGCTGTATCATTTCCTTAATCTTGTACGTAGGTCTTTTTTTTTTTTTTACTCAAGACAGCATTCTTCTCTCTGGTGTTACTGGTGAAGCTCTGGTGTCTCCTTACAAGATTGACTGGTTTCTGGTTTGAGCTTCGTGAACTACTTGTTCACTTGTAACTGGTGTTGTCAATATTCAAGAAATGTTCTCAGACGGCACATCAAGATCCTAACTTACATGTGGTATCAGAGCAGGTGTGCCATAGAGAGCTTCAACTGAAGACTATTGACTTCTGACTGAGAGCAGGAGACTAGCTTGAGCCTGGGAAAGATCAAGACTTCCGAACCAGACTGCAGCGGCAGAACTGCAGCAACGAACAATGACTAGAACAGGAGGTGGTACAGTGGAAGATCACTTCAAGGTCACGGTATTTGATGGCAAAAAACACCATGAATTTGAGTTTAAGATGAGGATGGTCTTCCTAGCCAAAGGTCTCTGGGGAGTTGTTTCTGATCCTCCAACTGAAGCAGTTCGAGGTGCACCAAATGCTTCAGCAGACGAGAAGGCACTATGGCAACGACGAGAGGAGCAGGCCTCTGCTATTCTTGCCATGCAAGTTTCACAGTGGCTAAAATTTCTCACCCGTGATGGAAATCTAGATCTTAACCCCAGGATTGCTTAGAAGAAGCTTCAATACCGCTACAACAAGATCAGTGAACAGGAGAAGATGGCACTTCTCAACGAATTTTACTCACTACGTATGGAGGTTGGCACTAAGATTGTTGACCACGTGGCACACCTCAAGGCTCTTGTTGACAGGATTGCCTCCATGGGGCAAGTGATACCTGAAAGCCAAGTGGTTCACAAACTGCTTGGCAGTCTCCCCGAAGGATTCAACCGCACAGTTGAACAACTTCTGGTGTCACAAGAACAAGGCCTTGCTGTGGACAAGCAGATTCAAGACCAAGCTCCTCAGATTCAACAGCAGGAAGCAAGACTACGACTACTTGAAAACAATGTTGGAGGCGGACAAGGAGGAAGAGCCCAAGCAGAAAACCAAGGGGGTCAACTAGTACCACAAAAAGTGGTACCCATCTCATCTTTCACTCTGACACTCGACAAAGTTTGTGATTCAATCTTCAGAGCAGAAGAAGAATACATTCATGACAACTGAAGACCTGAGTCAGCTCTGTATTCCAGATTTCAACAAAAGGAACATGGCCGTCAACTTCATCAAGGAAACCATAACAGACCTGGAGGCAGAGGGTATGGCCAAGGACAACTAGCCTCTATGAGTCCTCATACCATTCAAGGACACCATCAACAACATCAGTCACCACCACGACAACAGGCTGGACCTTTTGGATCTCCAGGCACCAAGGCCATGACTCATGTACAATGCTGGAATTGCTGGATCCACGGCGACATCAACAGGTTCTGTCCCAACAGAGAAAACTTCAAATCAGGACAACAACAGGCACTGATTGTTCAAGATGCAGCAAGTGACACATCAGCATCATCACTACCATCATCTCCACAAGGCGGACCAACTTTTTTCCTCTGATGAACTGGATCACCCTGATCCAGGAGCTCTTCTCCCAACGCCAGCTGGCCCTATAACAGAGCGAGCTATCATGGAAGAAATCTCCTTCTGTACAATCGAGAGTGTTTTTCTTCTGGCAGCGGGCCTCCTTGCCTGGATAATTGACTCTGGATGCACCAGGCATATGACAAGTAACAGATCATGGTTCACACAATTTACCCCTATGCATCCACCAAAAGCAGTTCGACTCGGTGATGGAAGAACCAATCCAGCTCTGGGTATTGGGACAGTCAGAATCACCATCATGCTGCAAGGCAAGCCGGTCAGCAGACTACTTCATGAAGCTCTCTTTGTTCCAGACCTGGCTGCGAACCTCATCTCAGTATCCAAGCTCAATGACAAGAAATTCAAGGTGGTCTTTGACCTTGATAAAAGCTGCAAAATTATATCAATTGACGGAGGACTTGCAGCAGAGGCCAAGCGACGAGGAAATCTGACTATTCTGCACACTGTTGACAATGAACCTGACATGAAACAACCTGAGATGGCCTTTGCTGCTGCGGCTCTTGATTCTACTGGCACTCCATGTTGGCCTGAGGGTGAGTGTGCACCCTGGAGGGTCCCTAGCAGTGGCTGGTTCACACCACCAACTGTTTTTGGAGAGACTGAAACTGTGGAGGCAACTGGTTCCAAGGATGGCCGAAAACTGGTCAGAGAGTGGGGCAATAGTTTTGGCCTGAATTTACTGAAAATTAACTCTTGATCAAGGCTCACAAGCAGAGGCATTTTATAGCCACTGATCTAAGATTTCCGGAACACCAAAGCATGCCAGATTTGGAGCTTCCTAGCAGATTCTATGGCTTCTAGAGTAGCCCTTGGTAGGCTGTCCTTTTCCCACCTATGAAGGCATTCCTTCCTTCCTCTAGAAACTTTTGCCCCTTCCTAGATTCCTCAGCTTGCTTCTAGTTGGAGGGAAGGTATCCAGAAGACCAAGACATCTCTACATTCCTTGTAGGACAAGTCACCCCTTCTAGAGGGTGTGCCACCTTCCCGGACCTTCACCTGGTCTTCTAGAAACTCAAGGAGGAATTCTAGAGTTTGAGCTAGTTTCCTGGCATCTATTTTTCACCTCCCTTGAGGCAGGGCGGAAATTGCTCTTGTGGGACTTGAACCCGGGCCCCTGCCTCTAGAGGTGGACACCATTAACCACCAAGCCACTAAGGCTTGTATTTTTGGTGTTCCTTTTTGGAGTCACTCCCGCCATGGTGAGGAGCATCTCTCCAACACTCCAGACCACCTTTCCAGCACCACCCAACTCTGACACAAACGTCCTGGCCACATTGGCTACTCAACACTATTTGCAATGTCCAAAAGGCAGCTGGCTCATTCTCTACCAACTGGGCTCACACCTCCAGATCCTGGAAGGATCATTTGTGAAGGATGTCTTGCCGGTAAACAGACTCAAGACTCCTTTCCAAGTCACCCACCTGGCAGATCTACCAAACCGCTGGGCATTATTCATACGGATCTGTGCTACATTGCTACCGCGTCCATTTCAAGGAGGAAGTGTTTTCCGGTTCTTGTCGACGACAAAACCCACTACACCTGGGTGGGCTTTCTCCAGCACAAATCTGATGCTGCTGACGCCATCATGACCTGGACCGGAATGGTGGAAAATGAGACCAATGCCACATTCAAATGCTTCAGATCTGAAAACGGTGGTGAATTCTTGAACGCTTCTCTTTGAACCTTCTGTGCCAACAAAGGCATCATACAGGAGACTACAGTTCCCCTTACACCGCAGCAAAACGGCAGAGCAGAGCGCATGAACAGTACAATCCTGGACAAGGCGCGTTCGATGCTTCAGGACGCCAAACTTCCATCTTCTTTCTGGGAAGAGGCTATCAACACCGCCACCTACATTCAGAACCGCATTCCCTGTCGTCAGCTGCCTGACCATATTTCTCCATTTCAAGTTTGGTCAGGGCATCGACCTGATGTCAGCTACTTCCGTGTTTTCGGATGCGTGGGCTACGCCTGGGTCTCTCCCTCACTACGTGGGAAACTGGACTGCCACTACAGACAAGGCATTCTTCTGGGATATCAAGCCGAAGGCCAGGCATATCGACTGTACGATCTGGAGACCAAGCAGGTGTTTTGCAGCCGCAGCTGAAGTTTGATGAGCATCCCTCTGCTGGCTCCACTCCACCTCCAACCCTGCAGCCTACCACCACCATTCCTCTGAATGGCCCTACTCCAGATGTCTTCCAGAAAGTCCAGATGGACTTTGAGCCTTACGAACACGAAGGGGTTTTACCGCCGGTGGTGCCCCACATTGTGGCACAACAACCTGCCATTGCTGCTGGAAGACGTGTTCGCCACATCAACCCCCACGTCCCTGATGGGTGGGATCCGGCACAACCTCCTCGCCAATCAGCCCGCATCGTTGGGTTCTCTTGCCACAGAGATTTCTGCACTCACAGGTGATGTCCTCGACTCTGCTCTAGACACTCAAATCGTTGATCCCACCAGCTATAAAGATGCTCTCTCCAGACCCGAAGCAGACCAGTGGCATGCTGCCGCTGTCGAGGAATACGTACAGCTTCTCAAACAGCACACGTGGGATCTTGTCCCTCGCCCACCTGGTGCACCGGTGGTTTCATGCGAGTGGATTTTCAAGACAAAGTTGGATGCTCCTGGTGAACCATTCCACTACAAGGCACGGCTCGTTGCTCGAGGCTTCAGCCAAGTTCACAAGGTGAAATACAGTGATATTTTTGCCCCAGTGGCAAAGTACTCCTCAATTCGCATTATTTTGGCACTTGCTTCGTGCAACAACTGGCATTTACATCAGATGGACGTAAAGTCCGCTTTTATGAACGGTGATCTGGAGGAGGAGGTGTATATGACACAGCCCAAGGATTTTACGCAGCCAGGGGAGGAAAATCCGGTTTGTCGGCTGCGCAAATCCCTCTACGGCCTCAAGCAGGCACCAAGACAGTGGAGTAAAAGAATTCACGAGTTCTTTCTTCATCACAACCTGCGCCAACTGCACTCCGACCACTCTGTGTACTTCTCTGGTCAGGTTGGTGTCATTCTGTACGTGGATGATCTAATTCTTTTTGGCGGCTCGATGCCTGCCATTGATCAGCTCAAGGCTCAGCTCAAGATTGCCTTTGAGATGTCGGACATGGGCGCCCTGAAGTACTACCTTGGAATCCAGATCTCCCAAGATGCTACTCAGGTCACGCTCTCTCAGGACTCCTACGTGACTCGGATGGCTGTCAAGTTTGGCCTTGACAACCCACGGCCAACGTCTACCCCTCTGGCCGTCGACGATGGGTTAACCACACCAGTCACGGCGGATGCCCTTGCTGATATCGTGGAGGTTCACAGCTATCCGAGTCTTGTGGGCTCCCTCATGTATGCATCAGTGGGCACAAGACCCGACCTCTCGTATGCTGTTGGACTCCTCAGTAAGGGATGCAAGGCACCTACAAAGGCTCACATCCTCTCCGCAAAGCGCTGCATCAAACACCTCCGATGCTCTTCTGCAATGAAGATCCGCTACACGCCTGATGCGACTGTCACTCTCACTGGATGTTTTGACCCAGATCTATGTGGTGACAAGCAAAGCAGCAAATCAACCTCTGGCTATGTTTTCCTGATCGGCGGCGGACCGGTGAGCTGGCGATCTAAGAAGCAGTCAGTAGTTGCACTATCATGTACTGAGGCAGAGTACATCTCAGCCAGTGAAGCAACGAGAGAGGCGGTATGGCTGCGCATGCTACTGGGAGAGCTAGGATTTGATCAGCTTGAACCAAAAGCCATTCACTGCGACAACCAGGGAACAATTGCGCTGAGTGAAGATCCAGTCCTGCATGACAGAACAAAACACGTGAAGCGACAATATCATGATGTGCGGGACACAGTACAGGAGGGAGAAGTACAACTGACACATGTCGGCACCAAAGAACAGATTGCTGATGTGTTCACGAAAGCACTTAACTCCAAAAAACAGGATACACTGTGCCAGCGCATGGGCTTGATCATGTGAGAATGACATTTGTAACCCGGACCCCCAATGAGAGGTGGTACCTGGGAGCATGAGCATACCATCGCACTTGGCATGACCACCTTTCTTGCATCCTGCTATGTACCTAAACTAACACATAGACAAATGAGGGGAGGTAAACAGAGCGGAGCGTAGCACCTTGTAACATCGCTCGCTCGATGCGAAGACAAGACCATGCGTGAGGATGAGGGCTCAAACCTAAAACCCAGATCCACACACAAAACAGAAAGAAGGGAGGGGACAGACTACCACATCAGGGGAGGATCTAGGATCCATTTACATTTCCTTTATTTTCTTGATGTTTCGTTGGGAATGGGCACATTGGCACACAAGGGGAGGAATGTTGGAATATGCTTTTCTGTGTACCAATGGGCAAAAGGATAAAACCGGCCGAGGGCCAGGGGATGCATGCCTCCCCTGACCCTCAGCCACACCTACTCTAGTCCTATCCTCTACCCCTGACCTACCTAGTGACTGGCTCCGGCGTTAGACAGAGGAGCTCATCCCTCTGCCACCCTTTACCAGCCACAAGTTCATTAATGACTTTAGTCATGCCAATATCTCCAGCACATGCAGACTATATTTGTCATGTCATTGCTCTACTCTAGTTTGTGACTCCGAGAAAGACTGGATGGAGCGAGAGAGTCTAGACAGTTGACGTGGCACAGTGCAAGTGAAATCTCCGGCAGGATCATCGTGGACTCAATATCCGCAGCCGATAACAGTGCCAGCTGAACAACCGACAAAGTCAAGCCTGACGGCATTGAACAGCACATCTCCTGTCGTCTGGGAAGACCGCTACCGACGCGCTGACCAAGTCAACGCCTGGAGGACCAAAGCACTATTTAGCATAGACTAGCTGTAGCATTTCCTTAATCTTGTGCGTAGGTCTCTTTTTCTACTCAAGACAAAATTCTGCTCTCTGGTGTTACTGGTGAAGCTCTGGTGTCACTTCCTTACAAGAGTGACTGGTTTCTGGTTTGAGCTTCGTGAACTACTTGTTCACTTGTAACTGGTGTTGTCAATATTCAACAGATAATCTCAGAAGGCATATCAAGATCCTAATTTACAACAACTACTAGTGACTAGTCTACTACTAGTGACTAATCTACTAGCAGTGACTACTTCTCTACTAGTCTACTGGTTGTGACTAGTCTACTACTACTAACAAGTCTACTGCTAGTTACTAGTATGCTACTAGTGACTAGTCTACTACTAGTGACTAGTCTACTGCTAGTGACTAGTCTGCTACTAGTGCCTAGTCTACTACTAGTGACTAGTCTACTGCTAGTGACTAGTCTACTACTAGTGACTAGTCTACTACTAATGACTATTCTACTACTAGCGACTAGTCTACTACTAGTGACTAGTCTACTGCTAGTGACTAGTCTACTACTAGTGACTAGTCTACTACTAGTGACTAGTCTACTACTAGTGACTAGTCTACTACTAGTGACTAGTCTACTACTAGTGACTAGTCTACTGCTAGTGACTAGTCTACTACTAGTGACTAGTCTACTACTAGTGACTAGTCTACTACTAGTGACTAGTCTACTACTAGTGACTAGTCTACTACTAGTGACTAGTCTACTACTAGTGACTAGTCCTCTACTAGTGACTAGTCTACTACTAGTGACTAGGCTACTACTAGTGACTAGTAGTGGCTTTCCAGTGCTTTTCCGCTTGTCGCTTCATTAGTTGCTGCTTTGTGAAGCGGATCTCGTACGCCGCTCCACACCTCCGTGAAGTCACTTGCAAACTGCTGCACAGCGGGTAGGTCCGACCCAATTGCCATGTCTAAGGGACATGCTGGCTGCACCCCATACACTACCTCAAAGGGAGACCGTCTCATAGAGGTATGCACTGCTGAGTCATAGGCGAACTCACCCTCCGGGAGCTTGCATTCCCATCCCTCACCATCCGGCTCCAAGATCCCCCGCAGCAGTTGCTCCATGGTCTGATTGGTGCGCTCAGTTTGGCCATCCGTTTGGGGGTGGTAGGCCAATGAAAGAGCCACACGGGTGTCCAGCTTTGTGAAGAGTTTCTCCCAAAACTGGGAGGTGAAGCGCGGGTCGCGGTCCGAGACTATGCACTTCGGCACCACATGAAGTTTGATGACGTGTTGCAAGAGGAGTTGAGCCGTCTCTGCTGAAGTTATCTTCTCTGCACATGGAATAAAGTGCGCCATCTTGGTAAACCGGTCCACCACCACCAGCACCATGGTGTTGCCCGTTGCGCCCCGTGGAAGACCCCCCACAAAGTCTAGTGATATGTCCGACCACGGGCGCTCCGGCACCGGTAGCGGCTGCAGTTCCTCTGGTGCCCGTGCCATCCGTGACTTGATCCTTTGGCACGTGTCACAGCTGCTCACGTACTCCTTGCAATCCGCTCCCATCGTTGCCCACCAATATTGGCACACAAGTGTTTTGAAGGTCTTGTCGTGGCCAAAATGACCACTATAGTGTGAGTCGTGTGCCTCCTCCAATAACGCCTGTTGCAATGACGCACTCTTTGGCACCACAATCTGGTTCCCGTTCTCAAGCCACCAACACTAGCCATCCCACTTGTACCCCTTCACCGTACTTCTGGCAAAGTCCTCGTCCTCCGCATACCCGTGTGCAAACAAGCTGCGGACGATTAGAGATCCCGCCAGCACCGTGATCGCATGCACACCCAAGTCCGGACGACGCGAAAGCTGGTCTGCTGGGTTGATCCTCCCTGGTTTGTACTGGATCTCGTAGTCGAAGCCGGCCTCTAGCAGCTCCATCCACCGTGCTTGACGACGACCAAGGTTTGGCTACAACTTGAGGTACTTGAGCCTGTAGTAGTCTGTGTGCACCACACAACGCCGCACCTCAAGGTAGTGCCTCCATTGCTTGAAGGCCTAGACCACCGCGAGCATCTCCTTCTCGTGGATCGATAGTTGAGCTCAGTCCCTTTCAGGTTCTTGGAGTAGTACGCAATGGGCTGCAACCCCTTCCCTTGGTCCTGCATCAGCACCCCACCAATTGCATTGTCGCTTGCGTCCGTCGCCAACACGTACTCCTTGCTCGTGTCCGGATGCACCAACACCAGGACTTGACACATAGCAGCCTTCATTGCACCGAAGGCTTACCCCTCTTTAACACCCTACTCCCATTGGTGCCCCTTCTTGAGCAAGTCTGTCAAGGGTGTTCCCATTAACGCGTGCCCCCGCATAAACCTCCGGTAGTAGTTCATAAAAACCAGAAGAACCTGGATGTCACGCATGCATGCCGGCTCTGGCCGCTCCTTCACTACTTCCCTCTTCTTTGGATCCATGCGGATCCCCCTCCCGCTGACAATGCGCCCGAGGAACTCCACCTCCCGCTTGGCAAATTCACACTTGCTGAGTTTGGCAAACAGCCATTCCTTTCTCAGCACTTCCATCACTGTCTGCAGGTGCTCTTGGCACTCCTCCATCGTCCGCGACTAGACAAGGATGTCATCAAGGAAGACATAGCGAGAGAGTTTGTTAGCCAAAAAGGCATCACAAGATACTCGAAGTGTCCATAGCGCTTCCAAAACGCGGTTTTTTCCACATCCTCCTCTGCTATGCGGATTTGGTGATACCCCGACCTCAGGTCTAGTTTGCTGAAGACGCGTGCGCCTTGCAACTGGTCAAACAACTCCTCGGCCCGTGGTAATGGGTAGCGGTTCTTCACTGTGATATTGTTGAGCGCCTGGTAGTCCATGCATATCTGCAGCTCTCCTGATTTCTTCTTGACAAACAGAACGGGCGTCACGTATGGAGACATCGACGGTCGAATGAAGCCCTGGTCCACCGACTCCCCCAACTGCTTCTTGAGCTCCACAAGCTCCACGTCGCTCATGCAGTTGTAAGACCGCACCGTTGGTGACGGCCCTGGCACCACCTTGATCTTGTGGTCAATGTTGCGCCGCGGTGGCAGCCCCTTTGGCAACTCCTGTAGAAAAATGTCCTCAAACTCCTTGAGCACCTTCCCAACATCGGGAGGCAACTCCGGAGCTCCCGCGCCTTCTACCGGCTGCCCCTCCGCTGCTTCAACCGCTGCAATCTGTTGCTCTGCTAATTGTTGTGGACGCACCCATGCCAAGGAAACCTGGCCACCCTTGTGCTCACACCGCTTCAACTGCTGCAAGTTGATGACGCGCAGCTGCTTTTCCGCTTCCGCCACATCCGACTTCTTCTCCTCATCCCGCCACAAGTGAGAATTTTCCCACCCGCCTTCACGACAACCCAGTTGCACCTACAATCCACCTCCGGATTCCAGGTGTGCAGCCAATCCTGCCGATCAAGCGATTATAATCATCCATAGGGAAAGTGTGGAGCTCCATGTTGCACACCAACTCACCCATATGGAACTTGTGCTTGACGAGAGGCTTGCCGCACTCCACCACTCCGGACACCTGCTAAGCCTTGGCCGACGTCCCCGACTGCCGTACGAGATCCAACCTCGTCGCCAACCTATCGTTGAAGAAGCTATGGCTCCTGCCGCCGTCCAGCAGCCCACGTAGCTTCCTCCGACTCTTGAAACTTCCCTCCGAAATCTCAAGAACCAGCTCCAGGATGATCCCTGGAAACTGCTGGGTCTCACCTTCATTCCGCAACAACACTTGAGGCAACCCCTTAATTGGCAAAAGCCTTTCAGAGCTGGTGCTGTCCCTTGCGGATGAAAGAATCGCAACAGTAGGTTGTCCCCTCCTCACTGCTGCTGCCCATTTCCCTGCTGTGCCTTGCGCTTGGGGCAGTCGCGCTTGCCATGACCCTCCTCGCCACAAGTCCAGCACTTGCCTCTCGGTCCTTTCTGTCTGCCCACGTCCCGTTGTCTGGCTTGGATTGCATTCACCTCCATGGGTACAGCCTGACCCAGCTGCTCCACCCATGGTTGTGTTGCATAGCTGGTCCGGCGCACATTGTAGCTTACCGTGTCGATGTGCTCCGCCGCCGAGACCAACTCCGCAAAGGTCCGCAACCCGAGCACCACGATTTTGCGTTGGACGTGGGGCTTCAGGCCGTCACGGTAGCGGTCGTATGCCTCCGCATCCAAGAGGTTGTTGATCTGCGCCGCCAAAGCCATGAAGCATGTAGTGTAGTCCTGGACCGATCCGCCTTGCTTGACGTGCTTGATCTTGTCACTTGCGACTCGGCTGCCGTTGAGGAGGTCGAAACGTGCCTGGAGCATCGTCTCGAACTGCTCCCACGTCTCTGGCTTCTCCGTCAATGCCCGCGCACTGAGCTGCACTTTCCGCCCCAGTAATAGACTCAGCAATGGCTGAAGCTGTTGCCTGGCCCCCAGCCCATCTAGCAACCCAGCGACGTTCCGCCGGCACAATGCCGACCACCACTGCAGCGCCATTCCCCAGAGTAGCGTAGGTGCATACTTTAACCTTGTGGCATCTTCTCCCACGGGAACGCCCAACGCCGTGAAGTACAAGTTAACCATGAAGAGCCAGTCCCGCGCACTGCCCTTGCCGCTGTAGAACTCTGGCTCCTTTGGCTTGGCCCGCCAAAAGGCAGGTGCGGATGCCAATGCAACACCCCCAAATGCACTGCTCCCTTGGCCGACGTACCTTGCCTCAACCTCCGCACGCAGCTGCTTGTTCTCTTGACGCAACTCGTCAAGAGCATGCCGGATCTCCTCCATGAGATAGGCCTGGTCGTGTGCCGCTGCTGCCATACTCCTGGTTGTGACAAAAAATTCTCGCCAAACGCAGTTGCGGCGGATCTGCTGCCTCCCTTGGGTCCGCGCAAAGCCGAGCAAACGTCCACACGCTTTATTTCCAAATGTGAATCGAGGGGCGCCCGGCGTGACGGTCACACGCCAAGCCCTTGGGATAATCCTCCTGACCCTCGACCCCTTGGTGTGTGGGCCGACCCTTGAGACGTCGCACGACCCTCTCCTAGCAGTACGACCGCTCCTAGTAACCGAGGTTTCCGCCGTGCGACTCTCCCGGCGGCGTTTGCACGAAGGTGCGCTGCGGAATACTTGTAGGATCAAATAAACGTGTGTTAGGAAATACTTAGAACACAAGGAGAGTTGGGCAGAGAATTAATCATTTAGACTTGATAGATCAGAACAAGGAAATGGCCGTTTGAGTGCTCCACGCGTGCCTGCTGCTGGCAGCACTGCCAGCGGGGGTCACGGCCGTCCAAAGCACCCTTCCTTGCCAATGCAACTCCAGCCACCATCTTGAAGCGCCCATGCACCCCAATGAACCTTGCCTCATTGGCTAAGCTTCCATCCAGGGGCGCTTTGGCTGCAGTGGGCGAGAGAGTCGCTCTGCCGTGCTCGAGGTCAAACTGGTATGTCTCCCGTTTTCTGCAGGTGCGCCTCCCACCTTTGCACGGTCGTAACTTTCTCCTCCCTGCACCTAATGACCCAGACCTTGAGTCGGATTTGCACAGTTTTTTATGCAAAAAAGAATAGGAGCATCAATAAATGAATCTGACATCATCATGATGACAAAATCACTACCTCGACCGGCGGCTCCCATAATACTACTCCCGTGACTAGTCTATTACTAGTGACTAGTCTACTACTAGTGACTAGTCTACTCCTGGCAACTAGTCTACTACTATAGACTAGTCTACTACTAGGGACTAGTGAACTACTAGTGACTAGTCTACTACTAGTGACTAGTCCACTACTAGTGACTAGTCTACTACTAGTGACTAGTCCACTGTTAGTGACTAGTCTACTACTGCTGACTAGTCTACTGCTAGTGATTAGTCTACTACTAGTGACCAGTCTACTACTAATGACTAGTCTACTCCTAGAAACTAGTCTACTACTAGAGACTAGTCTACTACATGTGACTAGTCAACTACTAGTGACTAGTCTACTACTAATGACTAGTCCACGACTAGTGACTAGTCTACTACTAGTGACAAATCTACTACTAGTGACTAGTCTTCTACTAGTGACAAGTCTACTACTAGTGGCTAGTCTTTTACTAGTGACTAGTCTACTACTAGTGACTAGTCTACTACTAGTTACTCGTCTACCACTAGTGACTAGTCTACCACTAGTGACTAGTCAACTACTAGTGACTATTCTACAACTAGTGACTAGTCTACTTCTAGTGACTAGTCTAGTCCTAGTGAGTAGTCTACTCCTAGTAACTAGTCTACTACTAGAGACTAGTCTACTACTAGTGACAAGTCAACTACTAGTGACTAGTCTACTACTAGTGACTAGTCTACTACTAGTGACTAGTCTTCTACTAGTGACTATTCTACTACTAGTGACTATTCTACTGCGAGTGACTAGTGTACTTCTAGTGACTAGTCTACTTCTAGTGGCTAGTCTACTGCGAGTGACTAGTCTACTACTAGTGACTAGTCTACTACTAGTGACTAGTCTACTACTAGTGACTAGTCTACTTCTAGTGACTAGTCTACTGCTAGTGACTAGTGTTCTACTAGTGACTAGTTGACTACTAGTGACTAGTATACTGCTAAGATATTGCCTCAACAAGCTGACATGATGGCAAGCAACACACGCACGTTAGAGCATTGACAAGGGAGTTTCAGAGAGAGATGGAAACTGACAGAACAACAATACAAATAGGAGTTTCCGGTGCAACACCTCGCTGTAGGTCAACCTCTTAGGAACTGCCCAAAAACATTTCTTCTGTCACCCACTCAGCAAAAAGAGGTGCCATTTGTATTATGCATGCAGAAAGATGAGCCCTGCGGAACAAAACCTAACCGCGTCTTGGATTCGAGGACGTGCGTGGAGCGAATGAATAAAGGACAAAAGTCACATATACCCAGTTGTTGGAGCTTGCCTACGTTGCATATGATGTAACACAGGTATCAATGGACTGCAAGAAATGATGCAGGTATATTTGAGTGTGAGAAAGAAGCAAACGGCCCACGTGCTCAAATGTTATACTCATCCGAGAAGCAAGCTAAGAAAACAACTCCGTAGCCAAAGCACTATTTGCTGACACTTGAATACTGATGGAGTGAAACCCGTAAGAAGAACCTGCGGCTAATCTCCAAACCAGGAGCGTAGGCTCAAATGTTGAACTTTTCACCACAATTGCTTTGCACAAACCAGCCAATCTTGGGACAAGGTTCAATGCAAACTAGCGTATGTAAAGTTTCCTTATTGAATAGAAGGTCTGTGTGCATGACTACATGTGACATGTGTTATTGGATTTCTTTCCAACAAATGGCCGAGCACCAGTGGTGACACCTGTGCAGGGATGAATCTTCCATTTTCCTACCGATACTTCCCCAACATGTTTGGCAGAATTGTAGTGAAGTTGTATAAGACATTGGAAAGCCCGTTTGAAGCGCGAAACATTCTATGACCAGAAACTGAAAAGGGAAGCCTCTGGAGTGCATTGTGTACTTCTCTTTACACGGCATACCTTCAACCCAATTCATGGCATGTCCGGCGCATATGTCGCTGAAAGGATGTTCATTGCTGCCGCTTGAGACATGGACTGTGATCAGGACGAACCAGAAGTGGCTGCAAGTGGAGTCATCATCCCGCCACCTTCCCCAATGGACCTTTATGATGCGTGGGTTGAGTGGACGAAGATGAAGTGCATGCAAGACTAAAAGGAATGGGGACTACCTCCCGCCAACTCAAACAACATGTGCTAGACCCTGAGAGTTAAAGTGCCCCATCACCGTCTGAAATGGTACCCTCCTCACTGGCAGCCATGGGTCCATCCGAGACCACAGTGGTGTGCTAGGCTGTGAATCATGGCATGATTCCTTGTGACGTATGGGTAGAGAACATATAATGTGACCTCAACCTTATTGAACCGTATTTCAAATTTCAAAAACCATGTGTCACATGCATTTTCACAATGTGTACCAGTGAAATGCTGATTTGTGTATGCAACCTGCCCTTTCCTACATGAACCGGAAGTGTGCATCATGGAATGTGACATGTGTTGTCATTTTTCTTTCACACCAATGAACAAGAGCCGACGGTGACACATTTGATTAGATGAATGTAGCCCCTACCAACCGGTACTTCCCTGCCTCATTCAAGATGAGTTTTACGTTGTTGAACGGGCATGAGGCCAGACCCACCTCAAGACCCACCTTTCCCAACGGCCCATGTCAAGTCTGAACAGGGGAGTCCACGGAATTATCCAGTTCTCTTTCCATCTGCCTCATCTCAATCCAACTCATGTCTTCCCCTGTCTCTCAAAGGTCATCCATTGCCGCCCCTCCAGAAATCGGAACGAGATCCAGATGTACCAGAAGTGGGTGCATGGGGAGTCATCCTCCCGCCACCTCCCCCATGGGTCAGGTGGATGAAGAACAAGAATATGTGGGACTCAAAGAACTTGGGACCACCTCCCGTTGACTCATTTGAGATGTGATTTACCCTTGGTGTTAAGCTGCTCCATCGTCGTCCGATATGATGCCCTCCCCACTGGCAGTCGTGAGTCCATCTGGACTCACTGTGGCGCGCTAGGCTGTGAATCTTGTGACATGGGGCAGTAAGGGTATATTGGACATGTTTTCTCTATGATTGTATCATCAAATAACATGCCTTCTAGGTGTCTCTTTCATTTGTTACATACCAGACTACCGGTCATCCCAGTTATCACAAGACAAAATATCTCATTTTCCATGCAGGAAAGAAGAGCGTACACCCTCCATGTACATGTAAAGACATGTTTAGAAACTTCTTCAGATTGTGATGACGTCTTTATGTCTACAAGAAAAGCAGTGAATGACATGCTCGACACTCTAACATTCCTCAAATGGACCTGGTATCCCATTTACAAGCCACTGCTGCACACGCGGGGGGTGCGTGTGGATCCATCCTATGATGTCACACATGGGGCACAACTGGCCACGTCGTCTGATTGCCACCAATGGATCAGGATTCACTACAATCCCATCGACGGAGTCTTGAACACCATTGTAGAAGATGTCTTTGAGATCGATGTTTGACGAAGGAAGGGTGTGACATGGTTTTGGAATTGTGCTATAATACACCGTCGACAATAAATGCCTCCATTCCTCTTCAACTTGGAAAATCAAGTAGCATGTTCCAACACCACAAAGGAATGAAGTCGCCACTAAGATTGTTGTTGAAAACTAAGCGCATTCCATTGTGTTTCTTTCAAAATTGCATAGAGGATCGGAAATGAAGGAACTCTTGGCTCACATATCAACAGTATTTGGGCTTCCTGGATTTAATTTGACAAATTGTGTTTTTCCACTACAGCATGAACCATTTCGCATGACTAGCAGATCACACCACTATGTGACTCGTATGCATTAGCCCACATGACGGAGGGAATTGAACTGAACAGTTTGGAAAATATTTCGGGTGCAAGTCACATGTACCCAGTTTTGGGGACAAAACAACTGATCCCCCCGTCGTCGAGCAAGAAATAACCTAACTACCCATCTGACACCGCGACCGCCATGCCAGTAACAACAAAAATGGAAAGAAATCTATGTCGAGGGACAATGTCATGCGTCGTCAACGCATCACATGGACCTCATCCACCAAGTATCACAAACGCAAAAAAAAACTGGGGTTTGTGATACTTCGTGTGGAGGTTTGTGTGAGGTTTTTGGGGAGTTCAAGACTCCCCATACGTTGAAAGGGAACCTGCCGGGCCCTGCTACCATGGGGCCCGGCAGGTGCCCGCACAATAAATGAAACCCAAACCTTTCGAGTTTGTATGAAATTAGTTTAACTTTGGTTTTTTGCTTCAAAATATATAGGTTTGATGGTCAGACTCCATACATTTGTTGGTCGCTGCTGGCTGAGACACCCTCGTGATCGAGGGCTCTGGCCGATCAATTATCAGTGTCAAAGGTCGCTAATCCGTTGATCGAACAGTAGCTAATCGACGGCTGAGTAGGTATGCAATCAGTGCTTCTCTGCTGGCGTAGATTGGCCGGAAGGCCATGTCCAATTTTTTTTGGCTCGGCCGTCGACGCATGCCGCGAGCTGGGCTTTTGGGTTTTTTTTTGCCCAGCATGATTTCGGACTGGGCTTTTGGGTTTTTTCTTGCCGGTGCTGGGCGGATAGGAGTCACACTTCGCATTTTGTGGGTATGCGAGCTATTTGGACCAAAAATCTACTTTTTATAAGTTAACAAGCATGGTTAAACATGATCTTTGGGTCGGCATCCAACACACGGATTGCCTCTTTCATGCTACTACTGCCTCCAAGTACACTTGCATCTCCACCGTGTAATGTCCATGACGAGCCATGATCAAGGCATTCAAAGGCCTGCGGTTGTAGTCTTGCACTGTGACAGTTTGCCATGGATTAGAAGGTTTCCCATGAAAGGCTAATGCAAAGTGAAAGAGGAGTTTAGTGAGAGATACGTAACTTAAATCCATAGAGCTTCAACACAGCGCACACCACAGTTCACCTCCACTTCTCCTTCTGCTTTCCCACTTCCTTAGCATCTCCGTCTCCCTCTTCTTCTTCTTCTACCTCATTGTTTGTATCATCCTCCAGCCCCCCATACTCGTCCATCAACCACAAACCTTCTGCTTCATGCTCCTCTTTTGTTAGCAGCCCCTGTTCAGGCTCTGCTGCGTACCAAAGAGAGTCTTCACTGCCGCTGTCCGAAACGTTGTCGCCGAAGTTGTACTCTGCCACCTCACCAACCTCCTCATCAGTGGAATACCCCCGTGGCTTTACTTCAAGGTCGTAGTCCTCTGGGTTCGAGTCGTCTGTTGCTGCTACATTTGCTCTTGCCCCACTTGCTGCTGTACCTTTTGTTTTGTTGCTGATGCCATTTCTTGTGGTGCACCTGCTGCTGCACCCGTACGGTCTACTCAGAGCTGAGCTGCTCCCTGGTCAGGATGGGGTGCTGCTGGGTTGGGGCACTTCCTCTTGGTGTGGCCCTTGCGGCCGCACTTGGGGCAGATGAAATTGCACCTACGAAGTGGCTCGCGCTCCATGCGAGAAATCCTGGGTCTCCCACATCCGCGGCG
>SZWC01014934.1:0-34710 GCA_023375785.1 Penium margaritaceum
TCATTGTGCTTGCTATTTGATACTTTGTGTTCCCAAACCACTGCTTCCCCCTCTGACCATTTGTGACTCGTATTATGAGTTGTCAACGTTGACCACACAGCGGATTTCTTCGGTCAAAGGCAGTACATATGCCTAATTTGGTTGGTCACTGTGCATGGTAGCCACATCGTGCTTCTACTGACTGAAGGTCGTTGTACTTGCTAGTTTATAACTGATCTCTCAATATCATTGTTTCCTCCCCTGACCGTTTGTGACTCATGTTATGGTTGGTCAACGTTGACCACCCATATTGAAATTCTCTAATCATGGTCATTGACATGTGCCTAGTTTGGTTGTTTGGTGTGCATATTAGCCACACCGTGCCACCACGTATCGAAGTTATTTGTCCTTTCTAGTCGATACATAGGTTTCCTAAACCATTGTCTCTCCCTCTGACCATTTGTGACTCGTGATATGAGTTGTCAATGTAAACCATACATAGTGGACTTCTTCGGTCATAGCCAGTGACATATGCATCCTTTTGTTGATCATTGTGCACGCTATCCACACCGTGCCACTACTTGTTGAAGGTCTTTCTACTTGCTAGTTGATAACTAGTGTTCTCAGCCCATGGTTTCCCCCGCTGACCATTTGTGACTGGTGTTATGAGTTTTCAATGTAGACCACACACTGTGAAATCCGATTGGTCATGGTTTGTGACATATGCCTACGTTGGTTTGTCCCTGTACATGGTTACCACGCCGTGTCAGTACGTATCGAAGTTCTTGTGCTTTCTAGTTGGTAGCTAGTGTTCCTAAACCGTTGTTAGCCCCTCTGAACATCTGTGACTTGTGTTGTGAGTTGTCAACATTGACCACATGAAGTGAAACTCTTTGGTCATGGTCACTGACATATGCATACTTTGGTTGGTCACTATGCACTGTAGCCAGACTTTGCCACTACATATTGAAGGTGTTTGTACTTGCTAGTCGATAACTAGTATTTAGAACCCAATATCTTCCACTATAACCATTCGTGACTTGTGTTACAAGCTGTCAAAGTTCACCACACATGATGACATTCTTTGGTCATGGTCAGTAACATACGCATACCTGGGTTGGTCATCGTGCATGGTATCCACACCCTGCCACAACGTATTGAAGGCGATTGTGCTTGCTAGTTGATACCTGGTGCTCCCAGACAATTGTTTTCCCCTCTGACTATTTGTGACTCGTATTCTGAGTTGTCAACGTTGACCACACACAGCAGATTTCTTTGGTTGAAGGCAGTACATATGCCTAGTTTGGTCAGTCATTGTGCATGGTAGCCACACCTTGCTACTACTGACTGAAGGGCGCTGTACTTGCTAGTTGAGAACTGATATTCCCGGACCATTTTTTTCCCCCTTTGACCGTTTCTGACTCGTGTTATGGTTGGTGAATATTGACCACCCATATTGAAATTCTTTGGTCATGTCTAGTGACATATGCCTAGTTTGGTTGTTTGGTGTGCATAGTAGCCACATCGTTCCACTACGTATCGAAGTTATTTGTCCTTTCTAGTTGATACATAGGGTTCCCAACCCATTGTTTCCCCCTCTGACCATTTGTGAATCGTGTTATGAGTTTTCAATATTGACCACACACGGCGAAACTCGTTTGGTCATGGTTAGTGACATATGCCTACTTTGGTTTGTCACTGTGCATGGTTACCACGCCGTGTCACTACATTTTAAACGTATCCGTGCTTTCTAGTTAATAGCTAGTGTTCCCAAACCATTCTTACCCCCCCTTTGACTATCTGAGACTTGTGATGTGAGTTGTCAACGCTTACCACATGAAGTTAACTTTGTTGGTCATGGTTAGTGACATATGCATACTGTGGTTGGTCACTGTGCATGGTAGCCACGCTGTGCCACTACATATTGAATGTATTTGTACTTGCTACTTGATAACTAGTATTCACAAACCATTGTCTTCCACTCTGACCACTTGTGACTTGTGTTATAAGCTGTCAAAGTTTACCACACTTAGTGAAATTATTTGGTCATGGTCAGTGTCATATGCCTACTTTGGTTGGTCATCGTGCATGGCATCCACACCGTGCCACAACGTGTTGAAGGTCCTTGTGCGTGCTAGTTGATACATGATGTTCCCATGCCATTGTTTCCCCCTCTGACCATTTGTGAATCGTGTTATGAGTTTTCAATATTGACCACACACGGCGAAACTCGTTTGGTCATGGTTAGTGACATATGCCTACTTTGGTTGGTCATCGTGCATGGCATCCACACCGTGCCACAACGTGTTGAAGGTCCTTGTGCGTGCTAGTTGATACATGATGTTCCCATGCCATTGTTTCCCCCTCTGACCATTTGTGAATCGTGTTATGAGTTTTCAATATTGACCACACACGGCGAAACTCGTTTGGTCATGGTTAGTGACATATGCCTACTTTGGTTGGTCATCGTGCATGGCATCCACACCGTGCCACAACGTGTTGAAGGTCCTTGTGCGTGCTAGTTGATACATGATGTTCCCATGCCATTGTTTCCCCCTCTGACCATTTGTGAATCGTGTTATGAGTTTTCAATATTGACCACACACGGCGAAACTCGTTTGGTCATGGTTAGTGACATATGCATACTGTGGTTGGTCACTGTGCATGGTAGCCACGCTGTGCCACTACATATTGAATGTATTTGTACTTGCTACTTGATAACTAGTATTCACAAACCATTGTCTTCCACTCTGACCACTTGTGACTTGTGTTATAAGCTGTCAAAGTTTACCACACTTAGTGAAATTATTTGGTCATGGTCAGTGACATATGCCTACTTTGGTTGGTCATCGTGCATGGCATCCACACCGTGCCACAACTTGTTGAAGGTCCTTGTGCGTGCTAGTTGATACATGATGTTCCCATGCCATTGTTTCCCCCTCTGACCATTTGTGATTTGTATTATGAGTTGTCAATGCTGTCCACACAAAGCGGATTTCTTTGGTCAAAGGCAGTACATATGCCTACTTTTGTCGGTCATTGTGTGTGGTTGCCACACCGTGCTTATACTGATTGAAGGTCAATGTACTTGCTAGTTGCGAAGTGATATACCCAGACCATATCTTCCCCATCTAACCGTTTGTGACACGTGTTATGGTTGGTGAATGTTGGGCATCCATATTGAAATTCCTTGGTCATGGTCAGTAACATATGCCTACTTTGGTTGTTTGGTGTGCATGGTAGCCACAATGTGCCACTACGTATTGAGTTTCTTTGTCCTTTCTAGTTGATTCATAGGGTTCCCAAACCATTGTCTCGCCCCCTGCCCATTTGTGACTCGTGTTATGAGTTTTAAATGTCGACCACACATAATGGACTTCTTCGGTCATAGTCAAGGACATATGCATCATTTGGTTGGTCACTGTGCATGCTAGCCACACCGTGCCACTCCTTGTTAAAAATCTTTCTACTTGCTCGTTGATAACTAGTGTTCCCAACCCATTGTTTCCCCCTCTGACCATTTGTGACTCATGTTATGCGTTTTCAACGTTGACCACACACTGTGAAACTCTTTTGGTCATGGTTAGTGACATATGCCTACTCTGGTTTGTCACTGTACATGGTTACCACGCCGTGTCCCTAGGTATTGAGGGTGTGTATGCCTTCTTGTTGATAGCTAGCGTTTCCCAAACCACAGTTACCCCCTCTGAATATCTTTGACTCGTATTGTGAATTGTCAACATTGACCACATGAAGTGAAATTCTTTGTTCATGGTCAGTGCCATGTGCATAGTTTGGTTGGTCGCTGTGCATTGTAGCCACATTGTGCCACTACATATTGAAGGTAGTTGTACTTGCTAGTCGATAACTAATATTCACAGACCATTATCTTCCACCTTGACCATTTTTGACTCGTGTTATGAGTTGTCAAAGTTTACCACACATGGTGACATTATTTGGTCATGGTCAGTGACATATGCATAACTTGGTTGGTCATCGTGCATGGTATCCACACCGTGCCACAACGTATTGTGGCTCCTTGTGCTTGCTATTTGATACTTGGTGTTCCCAAACCATTGTTTCCCCCTCTGACCATTTGTGACTTGTGTTATGAGTTGTCGATGTTGACCAGACTCAACGGATTTATTTCGTCAAAGGTTGTACATATTCCTACTTTGGTCGGTCATTGTGCATGGTAGCCACAGCGTGCTACTACTGGCTGAACGTCGTTGTACTTGCTAGTTGTGAACTGCTATTCACAGACCATTGTTTCCTCCTCTGACCACTTGTGACTCGTGTTATGGTTGGTTAACCACCCATATTGAAATTCTCTGGTTATGGTCATTGACATATGCCTAGTTTGGATGTTTGGTGTGCATGTTAGCCTCACCGTGCCACTACGTATTGAAGTTATTTGTCCTTTCTAGTCCATGCATAGGGTTCCCAAACTATTGTCTCTCCCTCTGACAATTCGTGATTCATGAAGTGAGTTGTCAACGTTGACCACACATACACAGGTACTACTTGGTCTCCTAGACTCAATATCCCTTCTTGATATGGACTGGGTTGAAGCACTTCTAAAGGAGGCGCTCATCCTCACCACTTATCACTCTCTTCACCCACTTATCCGACAATCACACGAAGGACTCTGTGGGATCTGGCAAACACTGTCTCTAGCATGCGCATCATATTCTCTCTAGCGTTGACTTCAAAGGGGGCTGTCAAAATATTGAAGTGAACACCGGAAAATTCCTTCGGATAATCCGATTCATCAACAAATGCTTCAGGTTCGGCATCAAGCCAGCACAAACCACCTCGCCAACGGGTTGATGGTCATGGCCAGTTCCTAAAAGGCGAGTCACCCATAATAACCGCGACCATGTTGCAGTCGCGTCCGGCTAGCGAAGAAGAAGCCGTTGCAATATCTTATTCCTGTTCTGTGATACATTACTAAGGACGTTCATACGTCAAATTAACCAGAACAGTTTTTCTCATCATGTTCTCCTTTGGTTCCGTGGCTTCGCCGGCGTGTCTACGCTCTGCTCAATCCTCGCATTCCCTGCCTTTGCCATCCCCTCTCAGCTCTTTGCTCCGTCACTCTCGCTCCTTCGCTCAGCTCTCTTACTCCGCCAACCATCACTCATCTTGCCGGTACCCTCTTAGATCAACTTGTCTACATCGGTTACCTCGCGTCACATCCTATATCAGCTTCTGCGACTTAGTCCTCTGACCGCTCTCGCTTATGTCACTCTCCTGATGTACACTTGCATGGTCTACGCTGCTGCTGTCCTCGTGACTGCATTCTTCTGACATGGTATCAGAACTTCAGGCAACATCACCTGGAGTCCCGTCAGTGTGTCATCGCCTTACTCCCATCCTTCCTCTATCGCTTCCACTCCCGGTCCGATACCGCCGCTATCATCGCTGCACGCTTCTCTACTTCACCTGCAACTGACATCGGAAGCACTGCCTGACAAGTTCCCACGCTGAAGAAACGCATCATCATCCTAAGAAAGTCCTGCACCCATTTCCGCGCTCGTGGCTAACAACCGATGACGTTTCGTTCACATCAGCCGCACGCAACTCTCGAGCCGCCACCTGCCATCAACTACCAAGAAGCTTCCTTCCGTCTGTCATCCACTGCCCCTCATCACATCTGCCTCCGCAAGCATCTCCCCCTTGCCTGACCAGCTTCACCTGTTACTTCCTCGCTGTCATGCTCTGTTCGCTTGGGTCCATCATCTCGAGCCGCCCTCTCGCATTGCCTTCTCGCGTGGTCGGCAGCTGCTGCCAAAACTGCCGCCGTGAGGATATCGGACACCACCAGTCTTCTTGCTTCCATTTGCAAGCCACCTGGGGAACAAGCCGTCACTCTCCTCACATCAGCGGTCTAGTGCCTCTGCCCGCTGCCTGACTCCCTCTGTCGCAACCAACCTCCTCCAGCTGATAGGATGTCGGACACCACCAGTCTTCCTGCTCCCATTTCCGAGCCAACTGGGGAACAAACCGTCACTCTCCAGAAAGCAAAAGAAGTGGTTGTGTCGCTCTACATCTCTGCCTTGTCGCGCCTCGTCTCACCTCCCTCCACCTGCATCGCTCCCTATCTCTCTCCTCCATCAATGCCATCAGCCTTCAGTCTTCACTCCCCGCATCGTCCCTATATGCTGCCATCAATCCTCCTTGTCCAATTTGCCGCCTTCTTCGCCTCATCATCATCTGCCGTTCTCCAATTGCTACATCCGCATCATCCACACCGCCTCCGCATTGCCTTGACACTGAGCATGGACAACTGCCATGGATGATGCGTAAGGGGGAGATTGTTGGAATGATGCTCCTCACCATGGCAGGTGTGACTCCAAAAAGGAACACCAAAAAGACAAGCCTTAGTGGCTTAGTGGTTAATGGTCTTCACCTATAGAGGCAGGGGCCCGGGTTCAAGTCCCACAAGATGAAATTCTGCCCTGCCTCAAGGGAGGTGGAAAAATAGATGCCAGGAAGCTATCTCAACCTCTGGAGTTCCTCTTTAAGTTTCTAGAAGGTCAGGCGAGGGTCCAGGAAGGTGGCACACCTTCTAGAAGGGGTGACTTGTCCTACAAGGCATCTAGAGTTGTCTTGGTATTCTGGATACCTTCCCTCCTACTAGAAGCAAGCGGATGAATCTAGGAAGGGGCAGAAGCTTCTAGAGGAGGGAAGGGATGCCTTCCTAGGTGGGGAAAAGGACAGCCTACCAAGAGCACTCTAGAAGCCATAGAATCTGCTAGGAAGTTCCAAATCTGGCATGCTTTGGTGTTCTGGAAAGCTTAGATCAGTGGTTATAAAATGCCACTGCTTGTGAGCCTTGATCAAGTGTTTATTCCCAGTCAATTGAGGCCAAAACTATTTCCTCACTTTCTGACCAGATTTTTCCATCCTTGGAACCAGTTGCCTCCAGAGTTTCAGTCTCTCCAAAAATAGTCGGTGGTGTGAAACAGCCACTGCTAGGGACCCTCCAGGGTGCACACTTACCCTCAGGCCAACATGAACATCCTCATTATATCAAAGGTAGAAGAGGACAAAAGTGTATGCAACGGCTTCTTGTGCACCAGCCGGACGTGCGTGCGGTCGAGACGCTGATTAGGATATTTCTCGGTATTATGCTGTTGATGGGTTTCTTGTTGTCAACAGTCAGTGCTTGATGGGGACCAAGGTGATTCAGGCCGGGACTTTAACTGGTAGTAGGAGAGCTCGGAATTTCCGAGGGGAGATGGCTCAAAGGCTCTCGGGGAGAACCCGTCACATGTCCTGCCTTGACAGATTCACAATTCTGACAGCCCCCTTGAACCTATCAAGGCAGTGAAGTAGGAGGACTCAACATGGGGAGTACAGGCTCGCAGGTATAAAGTCCCAACATCTTTTGTTGTCATCGTTGCAAGTTACCGTCCCTCCGTAGTAGTCGATGAGACCTCGCCACATGAGTGATACGTTGTTGTCATGCTGGGCCAGGAGAAAGTGGAGGTTGGGATCGACGAGTGAGCAAAGTCCTTGTCTGAGTTCGGTGTTGAAGCGATCAAGCTGGGCACTGAAGTTTGCATGGCTGCAATGTTCTCCAAAGTAGAGTGGTCCTTGAATCAGAGATCCCAAAATGGAGAAATGATGGAGGTGATAGGGGTCGAACACTTCGTAGAATAGCTGCTGCCATGTGTCGACATTGGTTGATGTCACGTCACCCTCTTCGTCCTTGGGGAGAAAGAACAGTTGAGGTATATCTGGTGAAGGTGGGAAGATGATCACACGAAGGGTGTGAAGGAAGTAGGTGCAACAAACTCACGCATACTGCAGTAGGGAGTACCACTGGTGGGCTGCAATCTGGTGTGGCTCATCAATGAAGTGATAGACAGGAGCAAGGCGCGATTTGAGTACACTCCAGACGGCAGTGAGAGTGGTGTTGTAGTCTTTAGGGTGGCTTTGGTAGCTGTGAAGATGGTCATACGTGCCAAGCAGTAGGTCAGCGACTTCATAATCATTGATGTAGATGTTGCGTGCATTGGCAATGATGCTGTCTGACCAGCTGAAGATGTTGCTGGCGTCCGATGTAAGAGGTGGGGAAACATTCCATGCAGCAGAGAGGTTGTCTATGATGGAAACGTTGGCAAAGTTGATGATGTGTTGTAGAAAGAGGTCAGAGGTTGTTGCTGATGGTACTGATGGTGAGATCATACATGGCGCAGGGGTGGAATCACGTGCACGGCGGATGTTTCGACATGGGGGCAGGTCGTCACAGAAAGAGGCGATGTGACCGGGCGGATCCTTGTGCCGAACTGAAAGTGATGTGAGGCGGAGGAGGCGATTGACTGATGAGTGGACGCAGGGGCGAAAACACGTGCGCTGAAGGAAATTTTCGGCGTGGGTGTATGTGGTCGCAGAAAAGGCGGTGCGACCAGGCGGATCCTTGTGCTGAGCTAAGAGCGATGTTGAAGCGGAGGAAACGATTGATAGATAAGTGGGCACAGGGGCAAAACCACGTGTGCTGCAAAATTTTTGGCGTGGGCGCAGGTCGTCGCGGAAAAAGGTGATGCGACCGGGCGGATCCTTGTGCCAAGCAGAAAGTGATTTTCGGAAGCGGAGGAAGCGATTAATTGATGAGTGGGTGCAGGGGCGGAACCTCGTGCGCTGAAGGAAGTTTTGGCATGGGTGCAGGTCATCGTGAAAAGGCGATGTGACCGGGCGGATCCTTGTGCCGAGCTGAAAACGATTTGTGAAAACGGAGGAAGCGATTGATTGATGAGTGGGCGCAGGGGCAGAACCACGTACGCGATAAAGCAATGCTGATGCAAACGATGCATGGAAGGTGGCGCGGATGATGCTGATGATGGAGAGGCAGAGATGAGGCAGGAACCGGCGGCTGATGAAGCTGAGGAGACTGTAGCGAGGAGGAGGAGGAGGGATGATGGAAGCGAGTGGAGATGAAGGCCAAAGGTTGATGAAGGAGACGACAGACAGAGAGCGATGCAAGCGGAGAGATCCGAGATGAGACACGGCGCGGCAGGTGGAGGCAGAGCGTCGCAACTATTTCTTCTGCATTTTGGAGAGTGACGGCTTATTCCCCAGCTAGCTCGGAGGTTGGAGCAGGAAGACTGGTGGTGTCCGATATCCCGACGGCTGGAAGGAGTTGGCTACGACAGAGGGAGTCAGGCAGCGGGCAGAGGCACGACTGCTGATGTCAGGAGAGTGACAGCTTGTTCCCCTGTTGGCTCGGAAATTGGAGTAGGAAGACTGGTGGTGTCCGATATCCTTACGGCAGCAGTCTTGGCTACACCTGCTGACAAGGGAAGAAGGCGATGCGAGAAGGCGGCTTGAGATGATGGACGCGAGCAAGGATAGAAGACGCCGGTGAGGACGAAGCAGATGAAGCCGATAAGGCAGAGCGAAAGAGGAGGAGATGTTGGTGAAGGCAGATATGATGAGGGGCAGCGGATGACAGAGAGCAGGAAGCTTCTTGGTAGTTGACGGCAGGCGACGGCTCGAGAGTTGCTTGTGGCTGATGTTGGCGACTCGTCACTGGTTGTTAGCCACAAGCACGGAAATGGGCGCAGGGCCTTCTTGGGACGGCGAGGCATTTCTTCAGCATGGAGAACTCATCGGGCATAGCTCCTCATGTCAACTATGGACGAAGCGCAGAGGCCCGAGGTGATGGCAGCGGCGGAAGGAGAACGCGGGTCAAAGCAATGAAGCAAGGATGACGGCAGAGCGATGACGCAATTCACGGAACTCCACGTGATGTTGCCAGAGGCTCTGATACCATGTCAGAAGAAAGCAGACACAAGAAGAGCGCCAGCAGAAGCAATCAGAAGCATCGGGGCATGCAGGTGTACGTCAGCAGAGTGGCGTAAGTGAGAGCGGTTCGAGGAGTTAGTCGCGGGAGCTGATAGACGCTGAGACGCGAGGTAGCGGAGGTAGACAGGTTGATGCGAGAGAGAGTGCTGGCAAGGGGAGTGATGGTTGGCGGAGTATGAGAGTTGAGCGAAGGAGCCAGAGTGACGAAGCGAAGCGTTGAGAGTTGGCGGTTTTGGTTTGTGTGACCCACCTTGGTTTCTGTCACGTGGCCTTGGTTTCTCAGACCCGACTTTGATTTCTGTGACCCGGCTTCGGTCTCTGACCGGCTTAAGTTTCTATGACCGGCTTTGGTTTCTGTGACTGGGCTTTGGTTTGTGTGACCCGGCTTTGGTTTCTGTGACCCGGCTTTGGTTTATGTGACCCGGTTTTGGTTTATGTGACGCGTCTTTGGGTTCTGTGACCCGGCTTTGGTTTCCATGACCCGGCTTTGGTTTTTGCATCCCAGCTTGGTTTACGTGACCTGGCTTTGGTTGTGTGACCCGGCTTTGGTTTGTGTGACCTTGCGTTGGTCTTTGTTACCCGGCTTTGGTTTCTCTGACCTGGCATTGGTTTATGTGACCCGGCTTTGGTTTTTGTGACCTGGTTTTGGTTTATGGAACCCGGCTTTGGTTTATCTGACCCAGCTTTGGTTTCTTTGGCCCTGTTTTGGCAATGCGCCGGATAGCAACGGTCTAGAAACACACATCGATGCGCTAGTTGGTCTTGGAAGCATGCCTTAGAACCAGAAGTGTGGGCCCATAACCCTTTGTCAATGCGCCGGATAGCAACGGTCTAGAAAACGGGTCCCGACATTGGAGGCCTGTCAAGCACAGTTCCACCGCACTTCCGCAGGGAAGATCAGTCCGCGGAGGAAGCATGGGAACCTTGAGATCTGCACGTGGAATTTGGCTCCCGCAGACGCGGTTGAGCGATGGGTGGCATGGAGTCCAGGCCCGACGGGGAACAGGATGCCTTAAGGAGAACCGCCACAGTTCAGCACAATCACCTACCGCGGTTCCCCCCAACTCAGGCACCGGTGGCAAGGTAAGAAAGAAGCGGGAAGCAGTGGCGGGAATTCCGCGGCACAAAGAGAACAGAAGCAAGCCGCAGCAAGTTCCGCGACCACCAACAAGGCGCAGATATGTCAACAGAAAAGCCGAGTAAGCAAGGAGAAAATAGCCAATAAGCATGAGTAATTGTGCATGAATCATGGAGGAGCCCCCGGAGACGCACCGCGGAAGAAGAAGATTCAAGGAAGAACACGAAGAACCGCGTGCACAAGCCACGGATGAAGAAAGTCAGTAGAGGATGTACTATGTGTATGTAGGGGTGGATTGCTGAGGACGAGACCCGCGGTGCGTAGCCGCGCCACGTGGAGTCCAAATAGGGGGAGAGAGGGTAGTATGTGAGGGATGAGACCAACAGCATGTAGACATGCCGTGCGGAGTCCGAAGTAGAAAAGGGCCTCAATAGCAGTAGCACAAGTGCAACTTAGTCTTGCATGCTTTCCAATGTAATCTGCCAACTTTACATACAACATTCTGCCGCTCACGTTGCTCACTCTCCAACTGACTCGTACCCTCCATAACCTCTGGACTCCCATCCGCGAACCGCGGAAGCTGCGTGCGTGAAGAACCAAAAGTCGGAGTGAGGTGAACTGCCGGTGGTGCCTTTACTTGCACACGTCTGTGGAGCAAGGGCTCCACATAGAGGAGCCGAAGGCCACGCGGTGGCGGCTCCAGTGTGGCAAGGAGTGGACCACGGAATGTCACTCATTGGTGAGATCCGTGCACACAGGATCAGGCCTCCAGTCCACAGAACTACCCGTGGCTGGGAGTGAGAGTCCAGTGATTCCGTCATATGTTCAAGTAGATTTGTGATAGCAATGAAAAGTGTGAGATCCGCGGGGTGCACGGAGTTGTGTCTGCGCGGAGAAAATCAGGGATGTGGATAACTTGGGGGTATCAGTGTCATGGTGCGGTGAGCGTGGACAATTCTGTGCTCTTTGCTTAGCGGAACTGCACAAGGGCTTGAGATCAGTCATTGATGTCGGCTACAAGCGTTGTGTATCAAGATTTCAGGAGACGACAGCAGCAATCATCTATGCGGTGCTTCTTGTCGCGCCGAGCCACCAGCTACGAGGACACCTAGAGCTCCTCGGCGGTACTGTCCCGCACCCCAATCAGCTCCTTGCCAGGCGCGGACCCACCGTTCCAACATCGACAGGTGAACGAGTGGCTTGAGCAGCTGCATTGGCATCGCATCATGGATGCTCTGGGCAACCGCATGGAGATGGAGACCATATCCAACCATGGCAGCCCCGGACCCAGCCACTCCCAGCACAAACCTGATGAGCAGGAAACTGTGGCTGCGGCGCTACTGGTTTTCCAACTCCCAACCATCATCGGAGCAACACTCCGATGGTGGCGGACTTGAAGTCTATCGCGGAATGGTCTACAAGCGCCGTGGGGGGCAGCAGCCGGCTGCCACTAGCAGCATGGTAACACATCATGCATCCTTGACAACACGTTTGCAGATGTCATCATAGAACCCCAAGGAAGCAAAAACTACCTACAACCGAGCAGTGGATACTCAACGGCCAGCGGCAGATTTGCAGCAGAAGGGATCACTGGCTCCCGCGCTTGGGATGCCTCTGGATTCCAACCCGCCGCGGCATGTGGCAGAGATGGATCCAGGAGATGCTGCAATGGGACCACCTGCAACGGGATCACAGCAGCAGCAGACGACCCCGCCAGCATTCCACCCAGGAGGCGAGCTGCTAGGAGTGCCGGGGCCCCCACTGACACATGGATCTGCGCTGTTGTCGGTGAGCCAGCCACCAGCAAATCAGCCCCCCGTGCATGCGGGGGTGATGATGGTGGAACCTGCCGTACCCTCTCCACCGCCAATATACTTGCTGCAGTAGTCTCCGGGAATTGGCCAGGCAGGAGGGCTGTCGCAACCATGTATGACCAGTCCAGCATTGCAGCAAAAGCTTGCGCAGCTGAGCATGACAGCACCCTTGATGGGAGCACCCCCACAAGCCATGCCAGGCGTACCACCACAGTAGCAGGTGCACCCATCCCAGATAGTAACCAGCGCAGTGCAAGCATGAGCACTGCCGACACCGGGATCACTCACCCAACAACCTTGGCAACCCATGCCGCAAGCAGGTGTGTCGGGTCAGCCCCAGGCAGGGATGACGCAGGGAGCCCCAATACAAGCGCCACCAGCACGGACTCAACCATCAACCCTTTTGCAGCAAATGGTTTTGGGTGTGACACAGATGAACGTTATGATCCAGCACTCCGCTCCACCTTTGTGGGCAACACAGCAACAGCAGTCTGGGAGCATGAATCAAGGAGGGATAACACTCCAAACGATCGTGGCTGGCGCATCACCGCAGCCGCAAGTGGCTACCCAGCAACAAATTTCCCATCACCAAATGATTGGGGTAGGGCCCGCAAGGACACCACCGCCAATGGCTCATCCACCACCTATAATGCAGGGTCATCCGCAACTGTTGCCGCGGCAGACACATGGAGTACAACAAGCTGCGGGGACGGTCCAGCCCTATCTTGTGGCGGTGATTCCTGCCAATCAATCGTATTGGGTGCCCCAGATGATGCCATCAGCGCCTGGTATTCAGGCTCCGCCTCCTTGGACGGCATTCTTCTCCACACCCTACACTGCCACTACGTCAGCACCTCCCTCCTGGTACATGCTTCCCTCTCCTATGCAGCCAGGTTTTCCCATACCCGCGAGACAGCCCCAGATGCTAAACCCCCAACGGGATACTCCGCGGTCCCTCCTGCAACCATTCCACCCCACATGCTGTGACTGCGTTGACGACTAACCGCAGTACCACCCCGCAGCTGCAGTACATCTGCTCCGAACCCACCAGTATCCCACGGTTGGATTCCTTCAAGGGTGCCCCGGAGGAGGACCAATGGGTCTGGCTCAAGCAAATTACCCTCTATGATTGCATCCGCCGGATTATGCCTGATCTCTGCCTTGCCATCGCGGAACTTCATCTCCAAGGTGCTGCAGCCGATTGGTACAACACGCGGGCACCTCTCCCTTCTTTTGAGGACTTTGGCAATGCCCTCTTCGAGCGCTTCAAGCATCTGACAAAGGAGGAAGCACTTCAGAAGATTGAAAAGGATGTCATGTGCAAATATGACAATATCTGCAGATTTCTGGACCAATTTCTGACCTGGGCCTCGGTGGCCAAAAGTCCGCAAGGAGAGGGTCTGCCGCTATGGGTCCTGCTACACAACCTCATCCGCACACTTCTCGATGAAATCAGTAACCTCATGATCGCGGACCACTATCATTCCCTCCAGGACGCGGTACGGGATGCCACATCCATTTTCACCAGACAGCGGTCCACCCAAAAACACCAAAGCGGGGAGCTCATGTCCCTTCTCCTTCACATGCCCTACCCCCACAGGAGCAGAAACCGCAAGCCTGCTACACATGCCAGAGCCTGGAGCACATTGCTTGGGATTGCTCGCGCAAACGACAAGTGGCTCCACGCTCCGACCAAGTCTCCCAAGATCCCATGGTCCAGCGGTGGCAGCAGTACTATAACCAGACGTGGCCGAGCCAGCAACAGCAGCATCAACGGAAACAACAGCAGCAGCCACAGCAACCACCTCCGTCCCCCACCGGACCGGACTAGGGAACAGGCCAAGGAATCTTGCCAAACCCTCCGCCAAACGTTGCAAACAGTGCCAGCAACGTAACGCTGGGCCGGCCGATGGCGGCGGACAAAACCACGGAGGTGACACCTACACCTGAGGAATCCGAGCTCATTACCCAAGCCCGTCGACTCAAGCTCTACGGGTGGGACCTGCATGAGGGTGCCCAAGTCCAGAGCAATATGCGGCGACGGGGAGAAGCTGCAAAGGCCCAACTACAGGAGGCCGTTACAGCCCATTCCGTGCGACCTCCGGAAAGAGACGAATGGCGGATCCCGCACCTATGAAAGTCCCAGCCTCGCCAATACCTCGTCGGCTCCCAACCATGCACCCGCGCCTGCGACAAAGGCCACACATCCGGTGGATAAGCTTTTCACCACTCCTATCG
The DNA here is from genome assembly GCA_023375785.1 of Penium margaritaceum. Taxonomy (NCBI): domain Eukaryota; kingdom Viridiplantae; phylum Streptophyta; class Zygnematophyceae; order Desmidiales; family Peniaceae; genus Penium; species Penium margaritaceum. The sequence goes on from SZWC01014934.1 coordinate 14,923, forward strand.
CCTCCGTGAACTTCTTTCATTTCCTTTGACTACATCCCGAACTGGCTCCGCGGCTAAGGGAGGAATTCACTTGGGCTAACCACCGCCTCCAGACCGTCAGCATCTCTCTCACCTGTACCACTCGGCCGCACAGCACTAAGAATACCCTACGATCTGTGCCGAAGGCACTACCGGGATTGACCACGGAGGAGATGGATTGGGGCTAGCCACACTGTGCCACTACATATTGAAGGTATTTGTACTTGCTAGTCAATAGCTAGTATTCACAAACCATTATGTTCCACCCTGACCATTTGTGATTTTTGTTATGAGTTGTCAAAGTTGACAACACTTAATGACATTATTTGGTCATGGTCAGTGACATATGCCTACTTTGGTTGGTCATCGTGCATGGTATCCACGCCGTGCCACAACGTATTGAAGGTCCTTGTGCTTGCTATTTGATACTTGGTGTTCCCAAACCATTGTTTCCCCCTCTGACCATTTTTGAATAGTATGCGTTGTCAACCTTGACCACACAAGGTGGATTTCTTTGGTCAAATGCAGTGCATATGTCTTCTTTGGTCGGTCATTGTGCATGGTAGCCACACCATGCTACTACTGACTGAATGTCGTTGTACTTGATAGTTGGTATATAGCATTCCCAGGCCATTGTTTCCCCCTATTACAATTCGTTACCCATATCATGGGTTGTCAACGTTGACCACACATAATATAATCATTTGTTCATGGTAAGTGGTACGTGCCTAATCTGGTTGGTCATTGTGCATGGTAGCCACACTGTTCCTCTACGTGTTGGAATTCTTTGTACTTTCTAGTCAATAAATAGCAAATGGTTTCTCCCTTTGACACCAGGTCGGGTTTTGTTGGTTTGTTACGCATATGTGCCTTCACTGGGATACTCCCTCCCACCCCCCTAGAGGGATGTTCCGTGGACGACCTGGAGGACAGAGTTATGACCGCATTATGACATCCCCCTATCCCCCTCTCCCCCCCCCCTCCCACGGCTTAGGCTCAAAGGTAGAGTTGAGGTATCACAATACGGCTGGCACATCCCGGTTGCGAGCCTATTCTATACTGCGCGTACAAGTAAGGCTGCACACCAAATCCTAGGATCCGGGGATCTTATCCGGGAATCCGGGTCCGGATCCGGATCCGGGGATCTGGATCCTTGATCAATATTCGATCCGGGATCCGGGGATCTTTTAACCACATAAAAAAGAGGGAAAAACGGGGTTAGGAGTAAAAAATGTAAGGCATTATCCTTGCTCATCCTATAAGTTCCGGAAAAGATTCGGGGATCCATAGGATCCGGGGATCTTTTCTTGGATCCAAGGATCCAAATCCATCCTAGGATCCGGAACCGGGGGTCATGATCCAACCTGAGATCCGGGAATCTTACCCGGTGTGCACCCTTACGTACAAGGATTCAAACCCGGGACGTACCACTCCAGAACCTAACTTTATAATCACTTAGCCAACTCACATGGTATTCATATGATGTCCAGATGACATTATAAGGGTTCATATGGGTGAATGGCATAAAACAAGGGGGTGTAAGATTAGAGGGTAGTTTTCAAAAGTATGAATGATAACAAAGTTAGTTTAGTCATAAAAAGGTGACGCAGACGGAATTTCAAAATTTGCAACTTCGAGCTCGAATACCCTCTCAACTATTGCGCCGAATGACCAGCCATAAGAAGGAAAGTTGACTTCACACAGTGAAACTCCTTTTATGATATTCAGTGACACAAGCATACCTTGGTTGGTCATTGTGCATGGTAGCCACATTGTGCCACCACTCATCGAAAGTCTTTGTACTTGCTAGTCGATACCCATTATTCCCAAACAATTGTTTCTCCATGTGCCCATTTTTTACTTGTATTATGAGTTGTTAATGTTGACCACACACACTATAAATTTTTGGTCATAAGCAGTGATGTATGCCTGCTTGGGTAGGTCATTGTGCACGGTAGCAACACTGTGCCAATACATACAAAAAATCTTTGTACTTGCTAGAAGATACATAGTGTTTTGAACCCATGCTCCCCCCCTCTGACCATTTGTGACTCGTCTTATGGGTTGTGAACGTTGACTACTCATATTGAAATTCTTTGGTCATGGTTAGTGACATATGCAGAGTTTGGGTTGTCACAGTACATGGTTACCACGCCGTGTCACTGCGTATTGAAGGACTTTATGCTTCCTAGTTGATAGCTTGTGTTCCCAAACCATTGTTTACCCCCTCTGACTATCAGTGACTCGTGTTGTGAGTTGTCAACGCTGACCACATGAAGTGAAAACTGTTGGTCATGGTCAGTGACTTATGCATGCTTTGGCTGGTCACTGTGAAACTCGTTTGGTCATGGTTAGTGACATATGCCTAATTTGGTCTGAAACTGTACATGGTTACCACGCTGTGTCACTACATATTAACAGTATTTGTGCTTATTATTTAATAGCTAGTGTTCCCCAACCATTGGTACCCCCCTTTGACTATCTATGACTCGTGTTGTGACTTGTCAACGCTGACCACATGAAGTGGAATTTGTTGGTCATGGTCAGTGACAAATGCATACTTTGGTTGGTCACTGTGCATGGTAGCCACGCAGTGCCACAATATATTGAAGGTATCTGTACTTGCTAGTCAATACGTAGTATTCACGATTCATTGTCTTCCACTCTGAGCATTTGTGACTCGTGTTATGGGCTGTCAAAGTTTACCACACGTAGTGACATTATTTGGTCATGGTCAGTGACATATGCCTACTTTGGTTAGTCATCGTACATGGTATCCACACCGTGCCACAGCGTATCAAAGGTCCTTGTGCTTGCTAGTTGATACTTGGTGTTCCCAAACCATTGTATCCCCCTCTAACCATTTATGACTCCTGTCATGAGTTGTCAACGCTGACCACACACGGCGGATTTCTTTGGTCAAAGGCAGTACATGTGCCTACTGTGGTCGGTCATTGTGCATGGTAGCCACAACGTGCTACTACTGACTGAAGGTCGTTGTACTTGCTAGTTGAGAGCTGATATTCCCATAGCATTGTTTCCTCCCCTGACCGTTTGTGACTCGTGTTATGGTTGGTCAACGTTGACCACCCATATTGAAATTCTCTGGTCATGGTCATTGACATACGCATAGTTTGGTTGTTTGGTGTGCATATTAGCCACATCGTGCCACTGTGTATCGAAGTTCCTTGTCCTTCCTAGCCGATTAATAGGATTTCTAGACCATTGTCTCTCCCTCCGACCATTTGTGACTCGTGTTATGAGTTGTCTATGTTGACCACACATAGTGGACCTCTTCGGTCATAGCCAATGACATATGCATCCTTTGGTTGGTCACTGTGCATGCTAGCCACACCGTGCCACTACTTGTTGAAGACCTTTGTACTTGCTAGTTGATGACTAGTGTTCCCAACCCATTGTTTCTCCCACTGACCATTTGTGACTCGTGTTATGAGTTTTCAACGTTGACCACACACTGTGAAATCTGTTTGGTCGTGGGTAGTGACATATGCCTACTTTTGTTTGTCCCTGTACATGGTTACCACGCCGTGTCACTATGTATCTAAGGTCTTTGTGTTGTCTAGTTGATATCTAGTGTTCCCAAACCGTTGTTAGCCCCTCTAAATATTTGTGACTCGTGTTGTGAGTTGTCAACATTGACCACATGAAGAAAAATTCTTTGGTCATAATCAGTGACATATGCATACTTTGGTTGGTCACTGTGCATTGTAGCCACATTGTTCCACTACATATTGAAGGTATTTGTACTTGCTAGTTGATAACTAGTATTTATAAACCATTGTCTTCCACTATGACCATTTGTGAACGGTGTTATGAGATGTCAAAGTTTACCACACATGGTGACATTCTTTGGTCATGGTCAGTGACATACACATACCATGGTTGGTCATCGTGCATGGTATCCACACCGTGCCACAACGCATTGAAGGTAATTGTGCTTGCTATATGATACTTGGTATTCCCAAACAATTGGTTCCCCCTGTGACTATTTGTGACTCGTATTATGAGTTGTGAACGTTGACCACACATAGCGGATTTCTTTGGTCAAAGGCAGTACATATGCCTGCTTTATTTGGTCATTGTGCATGGTAGCCACACCGTGCTCCTATTGATTGAAATTCGCTGTACTTGCTAGTTGATAACTGATATTCCCGGACCATTGTCTCCCCCTCTGACCGTTTGTGACTCGTGTTATGGTTGGTGAACGTTGACCACCCATATTGAAATTTGGTTGTCATTGTCAGTGACATATGCTTAGTTTGGTTGTTTGGTGTGCATAGTAGCCACACCATACCACTGCGTATTGAAGTTATTTGTCCTTTATAGTCCATGCATATGGTTTCCAAACCACTGTCTCTCCCTCTGACCATTTTTGACACATGTTATGCGTTGTCAATGTTGACCACACGTATTGGATTTATTCGGTCATAGTCAGTGATGTATTCATCCTTTGGTTGGTCACCGTGCACGCTAGCCAAACCGTGCCACTACTTGTTGAAGTTCTTCGTACTTGCTAGTTGACAACTAGTGGTCCCAACCCATTGTTTCCCCCTCTGACCATTTGTGACTCGTGTTGTGAGTTTTCAATTTTGACCACACACGGTGAAATTTGTTTGGTCATGGTTAGTGACACATGCCTACTTTGGGTTTCCACTGTACATGGTTACCACGCCGTGTCACTACATGTTAAAGGTATTTGTGCTTTCTAGTTAATAGCTAGTGTTCCCAAACCATTGTTACCCCCATTTGACTATACATGACTCGTGTTGAGGGTTGTCAACAATGACCACATTAAGTGAAATTTGTTGGTCATGGTCAGTGACATATGCATACTTTGGTTGGTCACTGTGCATGGTCGTCACGCTGTACCACTACATATTGAAGGTATTTGTACTTGCTACTCGACAACTAGTATTCGCAACCATTGTCTTCCACTCTGACAATTTGTGACTCGTGTTATACGCTGTCAAAGTTTACCACACTTAGTGACATTATTGGATCATGGTCAGTGACATATGCCTACTTTGGTTGGTCATCGTGCATGGCATCCACACCGTGCAACAACTTGTCGAAGGTCATTGTGCTTTCTAGTTGATACCTGATGTTCCCAGACCATTGTTCCCCCCTCTGAACATTTGATATTCGTATTGTGAGTTGTCAATGCCATCCACACACAGCGGATTTCTTTGGTGAAAGGCAGTAAATATGCCTACTTTGGTCGGTCATTATGCATGGTAGCCACAACGTGCTTATACTGATTGAAGGTCGCTGTACTTGCTAGTTGAGAAATGATATTCCCAGACCATTGTTTCCCCCTCTGACCGTTTGTGACTCGTGTTATGGTTGGTGAATGTTGACCACCCATATTGAAAATCTTTGGTCATGGTCAGTGACATATGCCTACTTTGGTTGTTTGGTGTGCATAGTAGCCATGTGTTGCCACTACGTATTGAATTTCTTTGTCCTTTCTAGTCGATACATAGGGTTCCCAGACCATTTTATTGCCCTCTGACCATTTGTGACTTGTGTTATGAGTTTTCAGTGTTGACCACACATAGTGGACTTCTTTGGTCATACTCAAGGACACATGCATCCTTTGGTTGGTCACTGTGCACGCTAGCCACACCTTGCCACTACTTGTTGAAAATATTTCTACTTGCTAGTTGAAAACTAGTGCTCCCAACCCATTGTTCCCCCCCCCTGACCATTTGTGACTCGTGTTATGCGTTTCTACGTTGACCATACACTGTGAAATTCGTTTGGCGATGGTTAGTGACATATGCCTATTTTGGGTTGTCACTGTACATGGTTACCACGCCATGTCACCATGTATTGAAGGTCTCTGTGCCTTATTGTTGATATATAGTGTTCCCAAACCATTGTTACCCCCTCTGAATATCTGTGACTCGTGTTGTGAGTTGTCAACATGGACCACATTAAGTGAACTTCTTTGGTCATGGTCAGTGACATATGCGTACTTTGGTTGGTTAATGTGCATTGTAGCCACACTCTGACACTACATATTGAGGGTATTTGTACTTGCTAGTCAATAACTAGTATTCACAAACCAATTTTTACGCTTGTTATGAGTTGTCAAAGTTTACCACACACGGTGACATTATTTGTTCATGGTCAGTGACATATGCATGCCTTGGTTGGTCATTGTGCATGGTATCCACACCGTACCACAACTTGTTGAAGGTCCTTGTGCTTGCTAGTTGGTGTTCCCAAACCATTGTTTCCCCCTCTGACCACTTGTGACTCCTATTATGAGTTTTCGACGCTGACGACACACGGCAGTTTTCTTTGGTCAAAGGCAGTACATATGCTAAATTTGGTCTGTCATTGTGCAAGGTAGCCACACCGTGCTACTACTGACTGAATGTTGATGTACTTGCTAGTCAAAAACTGATATTCCCATAGCATTGTTTCCTCCCCTGGCCGTTTGTGACTCGTGTTATGGTTGGTCAACGTTGACCACCCATATTGAAATTCTCTGGTCGTGGTCATTGACACATGCCTCGTTTGGATGTTTGGTGTGCATATTAGCCACACCATGCCACTATGTATCGAAGTTCTTTGTCCTTCCCAGTCAATACATAGGGTGTCTAAACCATTGTCTCTCCATCTGACCATTTGTGACTCGTGTTACGAGTTGTCAATGTTGACCACACATAGTGGATTTCTACGGTCATAGCCAGTGACATATGCATCCTTTGGCTGGTCAATGTGAACACTAGCCACATCGTGCCACTACTTGTTGGAGATGTTACTACTTGCTAGCTGATAACTAGTGTTCCCAACCCATGGTTTCTCCCACTGTCCATTTGTGACTCGTGTTATGAGTTCTCAACATTGACCACATACTGTGAAATCCGTTTGGTCATGGTTAGTGACATATGCATACCTTGGTTTGTCCCTGTACATGGTTACCACGCCATGTCACTGCGTATATAAGGTCTTTGTGTTTTCTACTTGATACATAGTGTTCGCAAACAATTGTTAGCCCCTCTAAATATCTGTGACTTGTGTTGTGAGTTGACAACATTGACCACATTAAGTGAAATTCTATGGTCATGGTCAGTGACATATGCATACTTTGGTTGGTCACTGTGCATTGTAGCCACACTGTTCCACTACGTATTGAAGGTTTTTGTGCTTGCTAGTCGATAACTAGTATGTAGAAACCATTATCTTCCACTATGACCATTTGTGACTCGTGTTATGAGCTGTCAATGTTTACCACACATGGTGACATTCTTTGGTCATGGTCAGTGACATACGCATACCATGGTTGGTCCTCGTGCATGGTATCCACACCGCGCCACAACGCATTGACGGTCATTGTGCTTGCTAGTTGATACCCGGTGTTCCCAAAAAATTCTTTCCCCTCTGACTATTTGTGACTCCTATTATGAGTTGTGAACGTTGACCACACACAGCGGATTTCCTTGGTCAAAGGCAGTACATATGCCTGCTTTGGTCGGTAATTGTGCATGGTAGCCACACCGTGCTACTACTGATTGAAGGGCGCAGTACGTGCTAATTGATAACTGATATTCCCGGACCATTGTTTCCCCCTCTGGCCGTTTGTGACTCCTGTTATGGTTGATCAACGTTGACCACCCATATTGAAATTCTTTGGTCATGGTCAGTGACATATGCCTAGTTTGGTTGTTTGGTGTGCATAGTAGGCACACTGTGCCACTACGTATTGAAATTATTTGTCATTTCTAGTCCATGCAGATGGTTCCCAAACCACTGTCTCTCCCTCTGACCATTTGTGACTCGTGTTATGCGTTGTCAATGTTGACCACGCATACTAGATCTCTTCGGTCCTATTCAGTGACGTATTAATCCTTTGGTTGGTCACCATGCACACTAGCCAAACCGTGCCACTACTTGTTGAAGTTCTCCGTACTTGCTAGCTGACAACTAGTGTTCCAAACCCATTGCTTCCCCCTTTGACCATCTGTGACTTGTGTTATGAGTTTTCAATATTGACCACGCATGGTAAAATTCGTTTGGTCATGGTTAGTGACATATGCATAATTTTGGTTGTCACTATACATGGTTACCACGCCGTGTCACTACATATTCAAGGTATTTGTGCTTTATAGTTAATAGCTAGTGTTCCCAAACAATTGTTACTCCCCTCTGACTATCTGTGACTCGTGTTGTGAGTTGTCAACGCTGACAACATGAAATGAGATTTTTTCGTCATGGTCAGAGACATATGCAAAGTTTGGCTGGTCACTGTGCATGGTCTCCACGCTGTGCCACTACATATTGAAGGTATTTTTACTTGCTTCTCAACAACTAGTGTCCACGAACCATTGTCTTCCACCCTGACCATTTGTGACTCATGTTATGAGCTGTCAAAGTTTACCACACTTAGTGACATTATTTGGTCATGGTCAGTGACATATGCCTACTTTGGTTGATCATCAAGCATGGCATCCACACTGTGCAACAACTTGTTGAATGTCGTTGTGCTTGCTAGTTGAGACCTAATGTTCCCAGACCATTGTTTCCCCCTCTGACCATTTGTGATTTGTATTATGAGTTGTCAACACCGTCCACACACAGCGGATTTCTTTGGTCAAAGGCAGACTTATGACTACCTTGGTCGGTCATTGTGCATGGTAGCCACACCGCACTTATACCGATCGAAGGTCGCTGTACTTGCTATTTGATAACTGATGTTCCCAGACCATTGTTTCCCCCTCTGACCGTTTGTGACTTGTGTTATGGTTGGTCATTGTTCACCACCCATATTGAAATTCTTTGGTCATGGTCAGTTACATATGCCTACTTTGGTTGTTTGGTGTGCATAGTAGCCACTCCGTGCCACTACGTATTGATTTTTTTGGTCCTTTCTAGTTGATACATAGGGTTCCCAAACCATTGTCTCGCCTTCTGACCATTGGTGACTCGTGTTATGAGTTTTCAATGTTGACCACGCATAGTGGACTTCTTCGGTCATAGTCAAGGACATATGCATCCTTTGGTTGGTCACTGTGCACGCTAGCCTCACCGGGCCACTACTTGTTGAGAATATTTCTACTTGCTAGTTGATAACTAGTGCTCCCAACCCATTGTTTCCCCCTCTGACCATTTGTGACTCCTGTTATGTGTTTTCAACGCTGACCACACACTGTGAACTTGTTTTGGCCATGGTTACTGACATATGCCTACTTTGGTTTGTCACTGTACATGGTTACCAGGCCGTGTCACTACGTATTGAAGGTCTCTGTGCTTTCTTGGTGATAGCTAGTGTTCCCAAAGCATTATTATCCCCTCTGAATATCTGTGACTCGTGTTGTGAATTGTAAATGTTGACCACATGAAGTGAAATTCTTTGTTCATGGTCACGGACATGTGCATACTTTGGTTGGTCACTGTGCATTGCATCCACACTGTGCCACTGCATATTGAAGGTGTTTGTACTTGCTAGTTGATAACTAGTATTCACAAACCATTCTCATCCACCCTGACCATTTGTGACTCGTGTTATGAGTTGTCAAAGTTTACCACACTTAGTGACACTATTTGGTCATGATCAGTGACATATGCCTACATTGGTTGGTCATCGTACATGGTATCCACACCGTGCCACAACGCATTGAAGGTCCTTGTGCTTGCTAGCTGATACTTGGTGTTGCCAAACATTTGTCACCCCCTCTGACCATTTGTGACTCCTATTATGAGTTGTCAACGCTGACCACACACGGCGGATTTCTTTGGTCAAAGGCTGTACATATGCTTACTTTGGTTGGTCATTCTGCATGATAGCCACACCGTGCTACAACTGACTCAATGTTGTTGTACTTGCTAGTTGGTATCTAGTATTTCCAAACCATTGTTTCCCCCTCTGACAATTCCTGACCCATATTGTGGGTTGTCAACGTTGACCACACATTGTAAAATTATTTGGTCACGGTAATTGGCACATGCATAATCTGGTTGGTCACTGTGCATGGTAGCCACACCGTTCCACTACTTGTTGAAAGTCTTTGTACTTGCTAGTCAATAAATAGCAAAATGTTTCCCCCTTTGACACCAGGTTGATTTTTGTTGATTTGCTATGCGTAGGTACCTTCACCAGAATACTCCCCCCCCCCCCTCCCCCCCCCTAGAGGGATGTTCCGTGGACGATCTTGAGGACGGATTTGCAACCGCATTATGACACCCCCCATACCCCCCACGGCTTAGGCTCGAATGTAGAGTTGTTGTATCACAACATGGCCGTCCCCTCCCCAGGTTGCGAGCCTATTATATATTGCGTGTACGATGATTCAAACACAGAACCTACCGCTTTGGACTCTAACTCTATAAGCACTAAGGTAACTCACATGGTGTTCATATGATGTCCTAATGACATTATAAGGGTTCCTATGGGTAAATGACATAAAACCAGGGGGTGTAAGATTAGAGGGTAGTTTTCAAAAGTATGAATGATAACAAAGTTAGTTTAATCATACATGTTTGACGCAGACGGAATTTCAATTTTTGCAACTTCGAGCTTGAATAACCTCTCAACCATTGCTTGGATTGACCAGCTGTAAGAATGAAGGTTGACTACACACAGTGAAACTCTTTGTATGATATTCAGTGACACAAGCATACTTTGGTTGGTCATTCTACATGGTAGCCACACCGTGCCACAACGTATTGAAGGTCTTTGTACTTGCTAGTGGATACCGAGTATTCCCAAACCATTGTTTCTCTCTCTCTGCCCATTTTGGACTTGTGTTATGAGTTGTGAATGTTGACCACACACACTAAACTTCTTTGGTCATGAGCAGTGATGTATGCCTACTTGGATAGGTCATTGTGCATGGTAGCCACACCGTGCCAATACATATGGAAAATCGTTTTTCTTTCTCGAAGATACATAGTATCTTGAAACCATGTTTTCCCCCTCTAACCATTTGTCACTCATGTTATGGGTTGTGAACGTTGACCACCCATATTGAAATTCTTTGGTCATGGTTAGTGACATATGCCTAGTTTGGTTTGTCACTTTACGTGGTTACCACGCCATTTCACTACGTATTGAAGGTATTTCTGCTTACGAGTCGATACATAGGGTTCCCAACCCATTGTCTCTCCCTCTGACCATTCGTGACTCGTGTTATGAGTTGTCAATGTTGACCACACATAGTGGACTCCTTCCGTCATAATATGTGACATATGCATCCTTTGGTTGGTCACAGTGCACGCTAGCCACACTGTGTAACTACTTGTTGAAAATCGTTCTACTTGCTAGTTGATAACAAGTGTTCCCAACAAATGGTTTCTCCCACAGACCATTTGTGACTCGTGTTATGAGTTTTCAACGTTGACCACACACTGTGAAATCCGTTTGGTCGTGGTTAGTAACATATGCCTGCTTTGGTTTGTCCCTGTACATGGTTACCACGCCGTGTCACTACGTACCGAAGGTCTTTGTGCTTTCTTGTTGATAGCTAGTTTTCCCAAACCATTGTTAGCCCCTATGAATAGACACACACTGGTCAGAAACACACTGGTCAGAAACATGGTGGTCAGAAACACCCTGGTCAGAAACACACTGGTCAGAAACACAGTAGTCAGAAACACACTGGTCAGAAACACACTGGTCAGGAACAGAGTGGTCAGAAAAACACTGGTCAGAAATACAGCGGTCAGAAACACAGTGGTCAGAAACACAGTGGTCAGAAACACAGTGGTCATAAACACACTGGTCAGAAACACAGTGGTCATGAACACAATGGTCAGAAACACACTGGTCAGAAACACAGAGGTAAGAAACACAATGGTCAGAAACACACTGCTAAGAAACACACTGGTCAAAAACACAGTGGTCAGAAACACAGTGGTCAGAAATACAGTGTTCAGAATCACAATGGTCAGAAACGCAGTGGTCAGAAACACAATGGTCAGAAGCACAGTGGTCAGAAACACACTGGTCAGAAACACACTGGTCACAAATAAACTGGTCAGAAACACAGTGGTCCGAAACACGGTGGTCAGAAACACAGTGGTCAGAAACACAGTGGTCAGAAACACAGTAGTCAGAAACACACTGGTCAGAAACACAATGGTCAGAACCACAGTGGTCCGAAGCACACTGGTCAGAATCACAGCGGTCAGAAACACACTGGTCAGAAACACAGTAGTCAGAAACACAGTGGACAGAAACACAGTGGTCAGGAACACAGTGGTAAGAAACACACTGGTCAGAAGCACAGTGGTCAGAATGACAGTGGTCAGAAACACACTGGTCAGAAACACAATGGTCAGAACCACAGTGGTCCGAAGCACACTGGTCAGAATCACAGCGGTCAGAAACACACTGGTCAGAAACACAGTAGTCAGAAACACAGTGGACAGAAACACAGTGGTCAGGAACACAGTGTTAAGAAACACACTGGTCAAAAGCACAGTGGTCAGAATGACAGTGGTCACAAACACACTGGTCAGAAACACAATGGTCGGAAACACACTGGTCATAAGTACTGTGGTCAGAAACACAGTGGTCAGAAACACTGTGTTCAGAAACAACGTGGTCAGAAACACAGTGGTCATAAACACAGTGGTCAGAAACACAATGGTCAGAAAATCAGTGGTCAGAAACAGAGTGGTTAGTAACACATTGGTCAGAAACAAACTGGTCAGAAACACACTGGTCAGAAACACGGTGGTCAGAAACACTCTGGTCAAAAACACAATGGTCAGAAACACAGTTGTGAGAAACACAGTGGTCAGAAACACACTGGTCAGAAACACGCTGGTCAGAAACACACTGGTCAGAAACACACTTGTCTGAAATACACTGGCCAGAAACACAGTGGTGAGTAACACAATGGTCAGAAACACACAGGTCAGAAACACACTGGTCAGAAACACGGTGGTCTCAAACACACTGGTCAGAAACACATTGGTCAGAAACACAGTGGTCAGAAACGCAGTGGTCGGAGACTCACTGGTCTGAAACACAGTGGTCAGAAACACACTGGTCAGAAAAACACCGGTCAGAAACACCTTGGTCAGAAACACAGTGGTCAGAAAAACACTTGTCATAAACACAGTGGTCAGAAAAACACTTGCCAGAAACACACTAGTCAGAAACACAATGGTCAGAACCACACTGGTCAGAAACACAGTTGTAAGAAACACAGTAGTCAGAAACACAGTGGCAATAAACACACTGGTCAGAAACAAGTTGGTCATAAACACAGTGGTCCGAAACACATTGGTCAGAAACACAGTTGTTAGAAACACACTGGTCAGAAACACAGCGGTGAGAAACAAAGTGGTCAGAAACACAGTGGTCAGAAAGACAGTGGTCTGAAACACAACGGTCAGACACAGAGTGGTCGGAAAGACAGTGGTCAGAAACACACTGGTCAGAAACACACTGGTCAGAAACACACTGGTCATAAACACACTGGTCCGAAACACAGTGCTCAGAGAGAAACTGGTCAGAAACACACTAGTCAGAAACACACTGGTCAGAAACACACTGGTAAGAAACACAGTGGTCAGAAACACACTGGTCAGAAACACACTAGTCAGAAACACACTGGTCAGAAACACACTGGTAAGAAACACAGTGGTCAGAAACACACTGGTCAGAAACACAGTGGTCAGGATCACAGTGGTCAGAAACACAGCGGTCAGAAACACATTGGTCGGAAACACAGTGGTCAGAAACACACTGGTCAGAAACACAGTGGTCAGAAACTCACTGGTCAGAAACACAGTGGTCAGGAACACACTAGTCATGAACACAGTGGTCAGAAACACACAGGTCAGAAACACAGTGGTCAGAAACACAGTGCTCAGAAACACACTGGTCAGAAACACAGTGGTCAGAAACACACTGGTCAGAAACACAGTGGTCAGAAACACAGTGGTCAGAAACACACAGGTCAGAAACACAGTGGTCAGAAACACAGTGCTCAGAAACACACTGGTCAGAAACACAGTGGTCAGAAACACACTGGTCAGAAACACAGTGGTCAGAAACACAGTGACCAGAATCACAGTGGTGAGAAACACAGTGGTCAGAAACACACTTGTGATAAAAACAGTTGTCAGAAACACAGTGGTCAGAAATACGGTGGTCAGAAACACATTGGTCAGGAACACGCTGGTCAGAAACACACTGGTCAAAAACACAGTGGTCGGAAACACACCGTGGGCAGAAACACAGTGGTCAGGAACACACGGGTAAAAAACACAGTGGTCAGAAACACACCGGTCAGAAACACACAAGTCAGAACACACTGGTCAGAAACACAGCGGTCAGAAACACACTAGTCAGAAACACACTAGTCAGAAACACGGTGGCCAGAAACACACTGGTCAGAAACACAGTGGTCAGAAACACAGTGGTCGGACATACACTGGTTAGAAACGAAGTGCTCGGAAACACACTGGTCAGAAACACAGTGGTCAGAAACACACTGGTCAGAAACTCACTGGTCTGAAACACACTGGGCAGAAACACAGTGGTCAGAAATACAGTGGTCAGAAACACAGTGGTCAGAAACACAGTGGTCAGAAACACACTGGTCAGAAACACACTGGTCAGAAACACAGTGGTCAGAAACACAGTGGTAATAGACACACTTGTCAGAAACACAGTGGTCAGAAACACACTGGTCAGAAACACGGTGGTCAGAAACACAGTGGTCACAAACACACGGGTCAGAAACATAGTGGTAAGAAACACAGTGGGCAGAAACACAGTGGTCAGAAACACACTGGTGTTAAACACAGTGTTCAGGAACACACTGGTCAGAAACACAGTGGTCAGAAACACACTGGTCAGAAACACACTGGTCAGAAGCACACTTTTCAGAAACACACTGGTCAGAAACACACTGGTCAGAAACACACTGGTCAGAAACACAGTGGACAGAAACACGGTGGTCATGAACACAGTGGTCAGAAACACACTGGTCAGAAGCACAGTGGTCAGAAACAAAGTGGTCAGAAACACACTGTTCAGAAACACAATGGTCAAAAACACACTGGTCAGAAATACAGTGGTCAGAAACACAGTGGTTACAAACACAGTGGTCAGAAACACATTGGCCAGAAACACAGTGGTCATAAACACAGTGGTCAGAAACACGGTGGTCAGAAACTCAGTGGTCAGAAACAGAGTGGTCGGGAACACATTGGTCAGAAACAAAGTGGTCAGAAACACACTGGTCAGAATCACAGTGGTCAGAAACACTATGGTCAGAAACACAATGGTCAGAAACACAGTGGTCAGAAACACAGTGGTCAGAAACACACTGGTCAGAAACACAGTGGTCAGAAACATAGTGGTCAGAAAACCACTTGTCAGAAACCCAGTGGTCAGAAATACACCTGTCAGAAACACAATAGTCAGAAACACATTGGTCAGAACCACACTGAACAGAAACACAGTGGTAAGAAACACACTACTAAAAAACACAGTGGCAATCAACACACTGGTCAGAAACACGCTGGTCAGAAACACTGTGGTCAGAAACACAGTGGGAAGGAACACAGTTGTTAGAAACACACTGGTCAGAAACACAGAGGTGAGAAACACAGTGGTCAGAAACACAATAGTCAGAAACACCGTGGTCACAAACACACTGGTCAATAACACAGTGGTCAAAAACGCACTGTTAAAAAACACAGTAGTCAGAAACACACTGGTCAGACACACCGTGGTCGGAAAAACAGTGGTCAGAAACACACTGGTCAGAAGCACACTGGTCAGAAACACACTGGTCATAAACACACTGGTCCGAAACACAGTGGTCAGAAAGACACTGGTCAGAAACACACTGGTCAGAAACACACTGGTGAGAAACACATTGGTCAGAAACACACTGGTCAGAAACACACTGGTCAGAAACACAGTGGTCAGAAACACAGTGGTCAGAAACACAGTGGTTAGAAACACAGTGGTCAGAAACACAGTAGTCAGAAACACAGTGGTCAGAAACACAGTAGTCAGAAACACAGTGGTCAGAAACACAGTAGTCAGAAACACAGTGGTCAGAAACACAGTAGTCAGAAACACAGTGGTCAGAAACACAGTAGTCAGAAACACAGTGGTCAGAAACACAGTAGTCAGAAACACAGTGGTCAGAAACACAGTAGTCAGAAACACAGTGGTCAGAAACACAGTAGTCAGAAACACAGTGGTCAGAAACACAGTAGTCAGAAACACAGTGGTCAGAAACACAGTGGTCAGAAACACACTGGTCAGAAACACATTGGTCAGAAACACACTGGTCAGAAACACACTGGTCAGAAACACAGTGGTCAGAAACACAGTGGTCAGAAACACAGTGGTTAGAAACACAGCGGTCAGAAATACAGTGGTCAGAAACACAGTGGTCAGAAACACACTGGTCAGAAACACAGTGGTCAGAAACTCACTGGTCAGAAACACACTGGTCAGAAACACAGTGCTCAGGAACACACTGGTCAGAAACACACTAGTCATAAACACAGTGGTCAGAAACACACTGGTCAGAAACACAGTGGTCAGAAACACAGTGCTCAGAAACACAGTGGTCAGAAACACAGTGGTCAGAAACACAGTGGTCGGAAACACAGTGACCAGAATCACAGTGGTCAGAAACGCAGTGGTCAGAAACACACTTGTCAGAAAAACAGTGGTCAGAAGCACAGTGGTCAGAAATACACTGGTCAGAAACACACTAGTCAAAAACACATTGGTCAGAAACACAGTGGTCAGAAACACAGTGGTCAGAAACACAGTGGTCAGAAACAAACTGGTCAGAAACACACAGGTCAGTAACACAGTGGTCAGAAACACAGTGCTCATAAATACACTGGTCAGAAACACAGTTGTCAGAAACACACTGGTCAGAAACACAGTGGTCAGGAACAGAGTGACCAGAATCACAGTGGTCAGAAACACAGTGGTCAGAAACACACTTGTCATAAAAACAGTGGTCAGAAGCACAGTGGTCAGAAATACACTGGTCAGAAGCGCACTAGTCAGAAACACATTGGTCAGAAACACAGTGGTCATAAACACAGTGGTCAGAAACACAGTGGTCAGAAACAAACTGGTCAGAAACACACAGGTCAGAAACACAGTGGTCATAAACACGCTGCTCAGAAACACACTGGTCAGAAACACAGTGGTCAGAAACACACTGGTCAGAACCACAGCGGTCAGAAACACAGTGACCAGAATCACAGTGGTCAGAAATACAGTGGTCAGAAACACACTTGTGATAAAAACAGTTGTAAGAAACACAGTGGTCAGAAATACACTGGTCAGAAACACACTAGTCAGAAACACGTTGGTGAAAAGCACAGTGGTGAGAAATACAGTGGTCAGAAACACATTGGCCAGAAACACACTGGTGAGAAACACACTGGTCAGAAACAGAGTGGTCGGGGACACACTGTGGGCAGAAACACGGTGGTCAGGAACACACTGGTAAAAAACACAGTGGTCAGAAACACACTGGTCAGACACACACAAGTCAGAAACACACTGGTCAGAAACACAGCGGTCAGAAACACACTGGTCAGAAACACACTAGTCAGAAACACGGTGGCCAGAAACACACTGGTCAGAAACACAGTGGTCAGAAACACAGTGGACGGACATACACTGGTTAGAAACAAAGTGCTCGGAAACACACTGGTCAGAAACACAGTGGTCAGAAACACACTGGTCAGAAACTCACTGGTCTGAAACACACTGGGCAGAAACACAGTGGTAGGAAACATAGTGGTCAGAAACACAGTGGTCAGAAACACAGTGGTCAGAAACACACTGGTTAGAAACACATTTATCAGAAACACAGTGGTCAGAAACACAGTGGTAATAGACACACTTGTCAGAAACACAGTGGTCGGAAACACACTGATCAGAACCACAGTGGACAGAAACACAGTGGTCAGAAACACTGTGGTCAGAACCTCATTGGTCAGAAACACAGTGGTCAGAAACACAGTGGTCAGAAACACATCGTTCAGAAACACATTGGTAAAAAACACACTGGTCATAAACACAGTGGTGAGAAACACAGTGGTCAGAAACACGCTGGTCAGAAACACACTGGTCATTAACACAATGGTCAGAAACACACTGGTCAGAAACACACTAGTCAGAAACACCCTGGTCAGAAACACAGTGGTCAGAAACACGGTGGTCAGAAACACAGTGGTCAGAAACACAGTGGTCAGAAACTCACTGGTCACAAACACAGTGGTCAGAAACACACTGTCAGAAACACACTGTTCAGAAACACAGTGGTCAGAAACACACTGGTCAGAAACACAGTGGTCAGAAACACAGTGGTCTGAAACACACTGGTCAGAAACACAGTGGTCAGAAACACAGTGGTCATAAACACACTCGTCAGAAAAACAGTGGTCAGAAACACACTGGTGAGAAATGCAGTGGTCATAAACACAGTGGCAGGAACACAGTGGTAAGAAACACAGTGGCAGAAACACGGTGGTCAGAAACACATTGCTCATAACTACACTGGTCAAAAAAACACTAGTCAGAAACACATTGGTCAGAAACACAGTGGTCAGAAACACAATGGTCAGAAACACACTGCTCAGAAACACACTGGTCGGAAACACACTGGACAGAAACACAGTGGTCAGAAACACACTGGTCAGAAACACACTGGTCAGAAACACACTGGTCAGAAACACAGTGGTCAGAAACACACTGGTCAGAAACACACTGGTCAGAAAAACAGTGGTCAGAAACACATTGGTCAGAAACACAGTGGTAAAAAACACACTTGTGAGAAACTCCCTGGTCAGAAACATAGTAGTCAGAAAAACACTGGTCAAAAACACTCTGTTCAGAAACACAGTCGCCAGAAACACACTGGTCAGAAACACAGTGGTCAGAAACACAGTGGTCTGAAACACACTGGTCAGGAACACAGTGGTCAGAAACACACTGGTCAGAAACACACTGTTCAGAAACACATTGGTCAGAAACACAGTGGTCAGAAACACACTTGTGAGAAATACTTTGGTCAGAAACACACTGGTGAGAAACACACTGGTCGGAAACACACTGGTCAGAAACACACTAGTGAGAAACACACTGTTTAGAAACACAGTGGTCAGAAACACACTGGTCAGAAACACAGTGGTCAGAGACACAGTCGTCTGAAACACACTGGTCAGAAACACAGTGGTCAGAAACACAATGGTCATAAACACACTGGTCAGAAACACAGTGGTCAGAAACACACTGGTGAGAAACGCAGTGGGCATAAACACAGTGGCAGAAACATAGTGGTCAGAAACACATTGGTCAGAAGTACACTGGTCAGAATCACACTACTCAGAAACACATTGGTCAGAAACACACTGGTCAGAAACAAAGTGGTCAGAAACACGGTAGTCAGAAACACACTGGTCAGAAACACTCTGGTCAGAAACACGTTGGTCAGAAACACAGTGGTCAGAAACACAGTGGTCAGAAACACAATGGTCAGAAACACAGTGGTCAGAAACACAGTGGTCAGGAACACACTGCTCAGAAACACAGTGGTCGGAAACACAGTGGTAAGAAACACAGTGGTCAGAAACATTGTGGTCAGAAACACACTGGTCAGAAACACACTGGTCAGAAACACAGTGGTCAGAAACACACTGGTCAGAAACACACTGGTCAGAAACACAGTGGTCAGAAACACATTGGTCAGAAACACAGTGGTCAGAAACACAGTGGTCAGAAACACA
>SZWC01014934.1:35015-46659 GCA_023375785.1 Penium margaritaceum
TGGTCAAAAACACAGTGGTCAGAAACACAGTGGTCAGGAACTCACTGGTCAGAAACACAGTGGTCAGAAACACACTGGTCAGAAACACACGGTTCAGAAACGCACTGGTCAGAAACACACTGGTCAGAAACACAATGGTCAGAAACACAGTGGTCTGAAACACACTGTTCAGAAACACAGTGGTCAGAAACACACCGGTCAGAAACACACTGGTCAGAAACACAGTGGTCAGAAACACAGTGGTCAGAAAGACATTGGTAAGAAACACACTGGTCAGAAACACGGTGGTCAGAAACTCAGTGGTCACTAACAATGTGGTCAGAAACACAGTGGTCAGAAATACACTGCTCGGAAACACACTGGTAAGAAGCAAAGTGGCCAGAAACACAGTGGTTGGAAACATAGCGGTCAGAAACTCAGTGGTCAGAAGCACACTGGTCAGAAACACAGTGGTCAGAAACATACTGGTCAGAACCACACTGGTCAGAAACACAGTAGTCAGAAACACAATGGTCAAAAATACAGTGGTCAGAAACACACTGTTCAGAAACACAGTGGTCATAAACACACTGGTCAGAAATACGGTGGTCAGAAGGACAGTGGTCAGAAACAAACTGGTTAGAAACACAGTGGTCATAAACACAGTGATCAGAAACACACTGGTCAGAAACACAGTGGTCAGAAACACACTGATCAGAAACACACTTGTCAGAAACACAGGGGTCAGCAACACAGTGGTCAGAAACACAGTGGTCATGAACACACTGGTCAGAAACACACTGGTCAGAAACACACTTGTCAGAAACACATTGGTCAGAAACACAGTGGACAGAAACACAGTGATCAGAAACACAGTGGTCATAAACACACTGGTCAGAAACACAGTGGTGAGAAACACAGTGGTCAGAAACACGGTGGTCAGAAACACGGTGGTCAGAATCACACTGGTCAGAAACACAGTGGTCAGAAACACAGTGGTCAGAAACACAGTGGTCAGAAACACAGTGGTCAGAAATACAGTGGTCAGAAACACTGTGGTCATAAACACACTGGTCAGAAACAATGTGGTCAGGAACACACTTGTCGGAAACACGCTGGCCGGAAACACACTGGTCAGAAACACACTGGTCAGACACACAATGGTCAGAAACATAGTGGTCAGAAACTCGGTGGTCAGAAACACACTGGTCAAAGACGCAGTGGTTAGAAACACAGTGGTCAGAAACACGCTGGCCAGATATGGGCTTGTGAGAAACACAGTGGTCAGAAACACAGTGGTCGGAAACACATTGTTTGGAAACACACGGGTCAAATACACATTGGTCAGAAGCACAGTGGTCAAAAACACACTGGTCAGAAACACAGTGGTCAGAAACATAGTGGTCAGAAACACAGTGGTCAGCAACACACTGGTCAGAAACACACTGGTCAGAAACACAGTGGTCAGAAACACAGTGGCCGGAAACACAGTGGGCAGAAACACAGTGGTAAGGCTGCACACCGGATCAGATCCGCGGTTCCTAGAGTGGATCCGGACCCGCGGAGCCGGATCCACGACTGGATCCGGATCCGCGGATCCGGATCTGGATCCGCGGATCCATTTTGATCCACGGATCGCGAGGATCCATGTATGTCAAGCACTAGCTCCCACATTTGAGCAAAGAGAGATGCGTAAAATTCATAAAAGCATGTTTAGGCACTTCATACTGCTCCATTATCTCCACACTAAGAGCCACTCAACCCATTATTTGGCACATGCATTGGTATGGCCCAGCCTAACTGAACCATGTCATATGTAATGAGCTTAGAGTTATGAACATGTCAGTTTTATAGTGTACATGTAAGCACATGTTGAGGAAATTGCAGCAAGTACATGTGCTGCAAGTTAAGTCATGTAACTGGTCTAATCTCAAGTACAATGTTGTGTGACTATTCAGAATGATGGTGTCTAAAACGGAGGTAATAGCAACTACACATTAATATGTTCACATAGTTCTTCAACTCCTCTAGCAGACTACTGCAGTCATACACACCTCATGTTGCAATGGCTCTGCATACGCACATCTTCAACTAAAACATGGAAAAGTTGAACCATGGAGAATCCAAAACATGGAGAAACTGAAACATGGAGAAACTGAAACATTGAGAAAATATGGTTTGAATGAAATCTAAGTCAATTCACCTCCGTGACATCCTCATCACCATTGTCGTCACCTCCTCCTTCTCCCTCGGCCTCATCCTCATCCTCATCATTCACAAAAATGCTAAGCCCCTCTAACTCCTCTGCCGCTACTCCCACCAAGTTGGCTTCCTTTGCTTTGCGCCTCAGCTCATCGATGCGGTCCTCCTCATCGGCAAACTCTTTAGCCACCGTCCCATGTTGGCTGACAGGGAAGTCCAGGAGGGAGGGCTCGTTGATCCATGACTTCATCGTCAGCAAGTTCTCTACCGTCAAGTGCGCCAGGGAATGCCTGAAGTCCGTTATGACGTGCCTGCCAAGAGAAAAAAGGCGCTCAGAAGGGATGGAGGTAGCAGGCACAGCATACAAGTGAGCCGCAGCAAGGTGTAATGTTGGAAACTTTCTCCCGACCTTCCTGAATTGCTTTAAAACGTGGCACTTTGGACCTTTCTTCGGAAGTTTGCTCCATTGCTCTACCTCCTCCTCCAAGGAAGAGAGTGGTTGTATAGGTGCTGTAGGAGCTTCTGGGACTTCAAACATGTCTGCGGTGGGGTCTACCAGCGCTGCTTCCAACAGCGCATCATCCTCTTCACGCTGCCGCTCTGGTCGTGGACGGAGCTGTCGGGTGCCTGCTGCCATAGACACTGCTGTGACGTTGGAGGAAGAAGCTGCTGCTCATGCACCTCCTTCTTCATGTTGCGTGGCCTGAGAGCCCTGTGTTCCCATCACTGCTGCTCCTACTTCTGCTGCTGCTGCTCTCTGCGCCTCAACCCTCTCTACATATGGCCGAAGTAAGTGTACCACTTTGAGTTGCAGCTCTGCTGCACTGCTGATTCCCATGAGACGATGGACCCGTTCGTGGTAGCGCAAGCAAATGCGCGGGTCTAGAGCGGTGGCGAGCGCCTGGCGCTCAGACAGCAGGCGGGCGTACCTTTTTAGCTTGCTTTCAGCGTTGACCAGGCCTTGGTGAATGTCCACCAGGAGCTGTTCCTTGGCGTTCAGCTGCCCTGCAGCACCCCGCCGCTTTGACTTCTCCTTTGCAGCCAGACCTTTCACCTGCCACCCATTCAGCTTATCCAGCATGCTTTCAAAAAAGGGGATGACGATATTCACAGTCGGGTACTTGCTGCCAGAAATGTCATCGGTGTAGGCCTTGAATGGCCTCAGGATGAGTGTCAGGAGAGCAATGAGGTTCCACTCCTCACTGGTCGGCTTTAGCATCTCTCCATCCATGCCATAACCGTCCAGCCAGATGGGGAGCACGCTCTTGAGGTGCAACACTCTGGCCATCATGTCCAGAGTGCTGTTCCAGTGGGTCTCAGTTCCAAGTGCAGCGTATGGAATGAGATGCCAGCAGCGGTTGCCGCATTCATGAGGCTTTGCTCACGTGGAGTGGAGCGTGTCGCAAAAACAGCGATGGCACGTGCTTTGCCAATGATGACGTTCACAGTTGTGATTTTCAGAAGATCATGCACGGCCAAGTTCATGATGTGACCAAGGCACCGGATGTGCCCAGACTTCTCCATGGAACAGTCAGACGGAATCACATGATTGTCAATCATGCTGTCGTTTGTGCTTTCGTTGTCAACAGTCAAGCAGAACACTCTGTCCCATAGACCACAAGCCTTGAGAGCAGCTGAGAACACCTCAAACAGGTTCACTGCGGTGGGACTGTCGGGCACAGCAGGAAAGGACAGGGCAATGGTCTTGATAGACCGGTTTTCCATCCAATGTACCGTAACCCCCAAGTACTTCATCCTGTTCTCCCCTTCCACCCGTCAGTGGTAAAACTGATTGCAGAAGTTACCTCCATGAACATCTTCTTGATGCGGGCACGGAACGCCGCAGCTGCGATCACGATCTGCCGCGAAATCGTCATCCGGCCCCGCAACGTTGCAGCTGGATTGGCGTGCCAGAAAGCATGCTGCAGCCACGTTGACTCCATGGCGAGGAAGCTCACATTCTTGTCGATGATGTGCTTCCAGATACTTGTCTGGAAGTACTTCTTGTCAAAAGTAGTGCCGACCGCCGCCACTCCGCGTGCGATGACTGTGTTATGGGGATTCACCTCCAGCACGTTCTCGGTCACGTTCACTGCTGCCAGGGTTGCTTTCTTCAGCTCATGCTGCGCCTGCAACTCCTTCAGGCGTTTCCAGACCTTGTTGTGCTTGATGCGGAGATGCTTCCACATATTCGACGTGCACCCTTGCTTGCATGAGAAGGTTTTTGGGCAGGAGTTGCACTTGGCTTGCGGGTCATCCGGGGGAGAGTCGGCGAGCTTAGTGAACTCGGTCCAGATGACCGAGGGCTCACCAGAACCGCGCTTGCGCTTTTCGCCGGCATCGACTTCCTGCTCCTCATCGCTGTCACCCTCATCGTCATCATCGTCATCTGCAGCACGGTGGTCGGCAGGCGCGGCTGAACAGGCCTCGGCAGCCATGGCGTCCAGTGCGCCGGGCACAGAATGTGCCCGACACTAGGGCTCACGAGCNTGGGGATTCACCTCCAGCACGTTCTCGGTCACGTTCACTGCTGCCAGGGTTGCTTTCTTCAGCTCATGCTGCGCCTGCAACTCCTTCAGGCGTTTCCAGACCTTGTTGTGCTTGATGCGGAGATGCTTCCACATATTCGACGTGCACCCTTGCTTGCATGAGAAGGTTTTTGGGCAGGAGTTGCACTTGGCTTGCGGGTCATCTGGGGGAGAGTCGGCGAGCTTAGTGAACTCGGTCCAGATGACCGAGGGCTCACCAAAACCGCGCTTGCGCTTTTCGCTGGCATCGACTTCCTGCTCCTCATCGCTGTCACCCTCATCGCTGTCACCCTCATCGTCATCATCGTCATCTGCAGCACGGTGGTCAGCAGGCGCGGCTGAACAGGCCTCGGCAGCCATGGCGTCCAATGCGCCGGGCACAGAATGTGCCCGATACTAGGGCTCACGAGCGCCTAAGGCACATGAGCACCTAAGGCACGCGTAATGATGCTTAGCAGAGCATAGCGTGTAGAGTGGTGTCTATTGGCAATTGACACCACTCCACAGCAAGCGTCGCTTGCTGTGTGGTTGCGCCGCTCAATGGGGAAACCTCCAAAAACAGAGATAGCACATACAAAGTTATCAACAGCCAAGAAAATGTCAAGCAGGTTAACAAATGAACCATCTCTTCAGGCAACAAACGGTTTCAAAACGCAGAAATTATACCGTATGGCATACTGCAAACCAGTGGTTTTGCGGTATTGAGTATGGTTGAATCCATGACGCGGGTCACGTGCGGCACGGACTAAAGAAGAACCACAGAGGGTGGAAGTATGTTCCGAGGTTGACACGTTGGTAGACTGTGGATGTACTAGAATATCCTCCGATTGAGTGTCGAGCAAGTTAACGAATGAACTCGCTGTTTGGCGAGCAACCAGCAACATAATGCAGACATTAAACCATCTTGAATACCCCAAACCTGCCGTGGGTTTGCAGTATTGAATATGGTTCAGACTGTGACGCGAGTTATCCGCGGCATGAATTCAAAGGTGGTCGAGTGCCCACCGCGCATGATGTGCATGAGGTACGTATAATCGGCCAAGTGGTGATGCTCATCCACATCGGTGAGATCGTGGATAATATGTCATCATAGACATTGGACAGGCCAGTGGTACGATGCCAAGTGGTGTGAGGTGGACCTATCCCATCTCCAAGTGTACGCATGCTGCGGAGTGACTATCTGATTGTCGTTGTGGTTGATCTGGATCTCGTGGGTTTTCTCCACCCCCCCGGGGGAGGGTTCGAGATCCACGGATCCACGGATTGGATCCTAGGATAGATCCGGATCCGCGGATCGATCCGAGATCCGGGATCCTCGAGTCAGATCCGCGGATCCATGGATTATGTGTGCACCCTTACACAGTGGTCAGAAACACAGTGGTCGGAAACACAGTGGTCAGAAGCACAGTGGTCAGAAATACACTGGTCAGAAACACAGTGGTTAGAAACACACTGGTCGGAAACGCACTGGTCAGAAGAACATTGTTCATAAACACATTGGTCAGAAGACAATGGTCAAAAACACACTGGTCAGAAACACACTGGTATGAAACAGAGTGCAGCTGGGCTGGAGATGTGGCGGAATGATCCGTCAAAGGAGGCACCGCGGGTGCCAAAGCGCGTACTCCCGGCGGAGTTTGCGTCGAGCGTCAGAGATAAAAACTCCGGACGCGCCGCCCGTCTGGTTGATGGTTCACCGGAGCGGGAGGAATCCTCGGGGAGCCGTCCGGTTGATGATTCACCGGAGCGGGCTGAGTCGGAAGGATCACAGAAGAGCGACGAGATGCCGCCAAAACTGCCCCGCCGCAGCGGGAGGCAGCGGAAAGCGGGGAAGCGTTTTGACGCAGGCACCGGTCGATGGATCGGCATGACGCGGTGCATGCTTGCTACATCAACGGAACTGACAACCGTGCAAGAGGCGCTTGCGCGGCCCAAGGGGAAGCAGTGGGACGCCGCCATCAAGTCGGAGTTGGCGTCCATTGCTGAAAATGACACGTGGCAGCTGGTTGACAGGCCTAAAGACGCCAAGGTCATCAGCTCCAAGTGGGTCTTCAAGACCAAGTTCACAAAGGAAGGTCTGGTGGATAAATACAAGGCGCGGCTCGTGGCGAAGGGGTACGCACAGCGTAAGGGCGAGCACTACGATGAGACGTTTGCCCCCGTCGCCAAGTTCACAAGCCTCCGGGCAATCCTTGCGGTGGCAGCCGCAAAGGACATGGAGCTCCACCAAATGGATGTAAAAACGGCCTTCCTCAATGGCATCATCGATAAAGAAATATACATGGAGGTGCCGGAGGGGGTGGAGGCACCGAAGCAAGGTGTGCAAGCTGCGGAAGTCCTTGTATGGGCTAAAACAATCGCCCCGATGCTGGTAGCAACTGATGGACAGCTTAATGGCACAAGTCGGCTCCAAGCGCTATGAGGCGGATCACAACGTGTACGTGCAGCGCAGAATGAAGCTCCATCAGATTGGCGCACTCTACGTGGACGATCTGATCTTGTGGTCCTCAGACCTGCCAAGCCTACAGCAACTGAAATAACAGCTGAGAAGCAGGTTCCAGATGTTGGTCATGGGGGAGCTGGAGTTCTACCTCGGGGTGAGCATTACGCGGAACCGGAGGGCACGCACGCTTGAGCTGGGACAGGCCAAATACGTGGCCGAGGTGCTGAAGCGGTACGGCATGGAGGAATGCAAACCAGTATGCAGTCCTGTCTACACGACCTGTGAACTGAGTGCGGCAATGGCGCCGTAAACAAAAGAGGAGCGGGAGGATATGGCAGGGGTGCCCTACCAATCGGCGGTGGGCAGCCTCATGTATGCCATGGTGGCGACTCGACTGGACCTGGCCTACGCGGTGGGCCAAGTGAGCAGGTACGTGGCCGATCCAGGGCCACTACCCTGGCAGGCGGTCAAGCGCATCCTCCGCTTCCTGCAGGCGACGCGGCACGCGCGCCTGAGGTTCGACGGCAAAGGGCGGGCGGACCCTTTGCGCCTGGTCTGCTACACGGATGCTGACTACGCTGGCTATGTGGACAAGCGGAAGTCCACATCCGGCTACGTGTTCTTCCTCGCTGGTGCAGCGGTCTCGTGGTGCAGTTGGAAGCAAGACTGCGTCACCACCTCCACAGTGGAAGCAGAGTACATCGCGCTGGCCGAGGCGGTCAAGGAGGCGGTGTGGCCCCGCAGGTTGCTGGGGGAGCTGGGCGTGCCGCAGCAGGAGCCAACGGTGGTGTAAGAGGACAACACCGGCTCCATCTCACTGACCAACAACCCGACGCAGCACATGAGGACGAAGCACATCAACGTGCATTACCATTACGCACGGGATATGGTCGAGAAGGGGCAGGTGGTACTGCAGCACTGCAGCACGCACAACATGCTTGCGGATTGCTTGACCAAAGCGCAACCCGCGAACCGGCACGCGATGAGCGTGGTCGGACTTGGGATGACCAGCTATGATGGGCTGGAGGGCGCAGCGGAAGATGAGTAAGAGCAAGCTGGAGCAGCGGGCATGGCAGGTGCAAGGGGGAAAATGTTGAAAATTTGCCCCTCTGGATGCCCACGTGCGGCGCCGGGAGGCGACGATGAGCCGCCAGAAAAAGCAAATTCCGCTCCGGCAGATCTGACGACATGACAATTGCTCGGATCTTAAAATGGAGGATTGCCCTGTACATTTGACAAGTGGCTGAATCCGATGGAAGTTGTTTCGCCGGAATCGGACAAGTATCAAGGGAGATATGGCCTTCCAAAGTTGGGGTGTGCGCAGCGGCTCTGGGAGCCGGCTGCGACTCGAAATCCGGTCGATAATCGACCGGATCAAGTAACAAAACTACCATGTGGAGAAAATGCTCCGATAGGCCTGCTGAGGCGTCCGGTGGATGATCCGCCTGATCAGGTGGATCATCCACCGGATCCAGTAGTGCAGGTTGTTACTGAGGGACTTTGCCAAAATCCTGGCTCGACGTCCGAAACTTAGTAGTACGTTTCGTTACTCGGGGACTTCGTCAAAATTCTAACTGCAGGTCCGCGGACAGGTTTCGAACCTCGTCACACCCCATCACCAAACTCGACCCAAACGTGGGTAGGGTGCGTGGAAACAGTGCAGGGGACCCCTACACCACGTGAAAGTGGACCTGCGCCTTGGGAAAGGCGCTTCGCACGTGAATGAAGGCGCCACGGCGTGTGCGCGCCATAGAGGCGTTAGGCGTTTCTGTGGTGGGTGAGACCTGCGCTCCGGCAAGCATAACTTGGCCTACACTTGGCCAAATTGCGCGCAGTCTGGTGCGTTCGAAAGCTCATGAATAGCCACATAAATGTTGTGATCCTGTCTATGTTCAAAATATAACGCAAAACGACGTTATTCCCTTCGCAAACTGACTGTCTCTAAATTCCTGCTCACATAGCGTGAGGCGACCAGAAAGCTCACGCCCAGTCTCAGATTCGCCCAAAACAGTAGACGTGATCCACTAGAGTCTATTAGACCAACGTCAGGACCGCACCACGCGGCTCTCTTCTTGACACATAGCCTGCACCTATGCCTACATAGCCTGCACCTATACCTACATAGCCTGCACCTATGCCTACATAGCATGCACCTATGCCTACATAGCCTGCACCTATGCCTACATAGCCTGCACCTATGCCTACATAGCCTACACCTATGCCTACATAGCCTGCACCTTTGCCTACATAGCCTGCACCTATGCCTACATAGCCTGCACCTATGCCTACATAGCCTGCACCTATGCCTACATAGCCTGCGCCTATGCCTACATAGCCTACTCCTATGCCTACATAGCCTCCTCCTATGCCTACATAGCCTCCTCCTATGCCTACATAGCCTCCTCCTATGCCTACATAGCCTCCTCCTATGCCTACATAGCCTCCTCCTATGCCTACATAGCCTCCTCCTATGCCTACATAGCCTCCTCCTATGCCTACATAGCCTCCTCCTATGCCTACATAGCCTCCTCCTATGCCTACATAGCCTCCTCCTATGCCTACATAGCCTCCTCCTATGCCTACATAGCCTCCTCCTATGCCTACATAGCCTCCTCCTATGCCTACATAGCCTCCTCCTATGCCTACATAGCCTCCTCCTATGCCTACATAGCCTCCTCCTATGCCTACATAGCCTCCTCCTATGCCTACATAGCCTCCTCCTATGCCTACATAGCCTCCTCCTATGCCTACATAGCCTCCTCCTATGCCTACATAGCCTCCTCCTATGCCTACATAGCCTCCTCCTATGCCTACATAGCCTCCTCCTATGCCTACATAGCCTCCTCCTATGCCTACATAGCCTCCTCCTATGCCTACATAGCCTCCTCCTATGCCTACATAGCCTCCTCCTATGCCTACATAGCCTCCTCCTATGCCTACATAGCCTCCTCCTATGCCTACATAGCCTCCTCCTATGCCTACATAGCCTCCTCCTATGCCTACATAGCCTCCTCCTATGCCTACATAGCCTCCTCCTATGCCTACATAGCCTCCTCCTATGCCTACATAGCCTCCTCCTATGCCTACATAGCCTCCTCCTATGCCTACATAGCCTCCTCCTATGCCTACATAGCCTCCTCCTATGCCTACATAGCCTCCTCCTATGCCTACATAGCCTCCTCCTATGCCTACATAGCCTACACCTATGCCTACATAGCCTGCACCTATGCCTACATAGCCTGCACCTATGCCTACATAGCCTGCACCTATGCCTACATAGCCTGCACCTATGCCTACATAGCATGCACCTATGCCTACATAGCCTGCTCCTATGCCTACATAGCCTGCACCTATGCCTACATAGCCTGCTCTAATGCCTACATAGCCTGCACCTATACCTACATAGCCTGCACCTATGCCTACATAGCCTGCACCTATGCCTACATAGCCTGCACATATGCCTACATAGCATGCACCTATGCCTACATAGCCTGCTCCTATGCCTACATAGCCTGCACCTATACATACATAGCCTGCACCTATGCCTACATAGCCTGCACATATGCCTACATAGCCTGCACCTATGTCTACATAGCCTGCACCTATGCCTACATAGCCTGCACCTATGCCTACATAGCCTGCACCTATGCCTACATAGCCTGCACCTATGCCTACATAGCCTGCACCTATGCCTACATAGCCTGCTCCTATGCCTACATAGCCTGCACGTATGCCTACATAGCCTGTACCTATGCCTACATAGCCTGCACCTATGCCTACATAGCCTGCACCTAAGCCTACAAAGCCTGCACGTATGCCTACATAGCCTGCACCTATGCCTACATAGCCTGCACCTATGCCTACATAACCTGCACCTATGCCTACATAGCCTGCACCTATGCCTACATAGCCTGCTCCTATGCCTACATAGCCTGCACCTATGCCTACATAGCCTGCACCTATACCTACATAGCCTGCACCTATGCCTACATATCCTGCACCTATGCCTACATAGCCTGCACCTATGCCTACATAGCCTGCACCTATGCCTACATAGCCTGCTCCAATGCCTACATAGCCTGCACCTATGCCTACATAGCCTGCCCCTATGCCTACATGGCCTTCTCCTATGCCTACATAGCCTGCATATATGCCTACATATCCTGCTCCTATTCCTGCATAGCCTGCACCTCTGCCTACATAGCCTGCACCTATGCCTACATAGCGTGCACCTGTGCCTACATAGCCTGTACCTATGCCTTCATAGCCTGCACCTATGCCTACATAGCCTGCTCCTATGCCTACATAGCCTGCACCTATGCCTACATAGCCTGCTCCTATGCCTACATAGCCTGCACCTATTCCTATATAGCCTGCACCTATGCCTACATAGCCTGCACCTATGCCTACATAGCCTGCTCCTATGCCTACATAGCCTGCACCTATGCCTACATAGCCTGCACCTATGCCTACATAGCCTGCACCTATGCCT